>APFE031476867.1:173135-200171 GCA_000404065.3 Pinus taeda
CCTTCCTTTGTCCTTCGAACCACCAGAGTTTTTCTTTCGGGAATGAGCAACATAGGCAGCATTTCTTTCATTATCAAATTCCTTCATCCTTGTTTCTTCTTGCATACATCTAGACAGAAGCTCATCAAAGTTAGGAATGGTATTATTGTTGAGAATGGAAGTTGTGAATACTTGCCATTCATATGGAAGTCCTCCAAGTGCGGTGAGAACCATCTCACGATCAGCTATTGTCTCCCCAATAGCTAGCAGATTGTTCCTGGTTTCGGTCAACTTCATAAAGAAAGTTGAATAGACTCGTCTCGGCCCTTCTTCATATTCTTCAACTTGTTCTTGAGGAATAGCACTTGGTTCACATTGTTTACTCGGAACATAAGTATCAGTTTGTCATACATCTCCTTGGATGTGCCTAGTTCAGATATGTAGGCAACCAGACTCTTATTTATGGATTCCCTGATCAGCAACTTTGCTCTGATTTCTCCCTTCTTATACTTGTGTTTAACAGCAGCAGAGGCATTTGATGGAGGTTCTTGAATCTTCCCTGTCACATGATCTAGGAGATCATGATCTTCCAATTTGAGATCTAATAACATCTTCCAGGCATGGAAGTCATCACTTCCAGTGAGCTTGTCATTCTCCCTGAATTCAAGTTTAGTGGAATCCATTTCCTTTGATGATGATTGCTATAGATAGAGTTTGTCTTCACCTCAGCTCTGATACCATGTAAAGTTTTGTAGATGTTCTATGCTAAGAGCAATTTCACTTTTCTCACAGCAATCATACAAGTAGTTAAGCAAAATGCAGATAGAACATATAAGCAAATCTTACAGAAGACAAATCAGAAACAAGAAAAATGTGTGTGTTCATTTCGGCGGTCAACAGGATGCTTCAACCAGCAAAGTCTCCTTTGGTCAGCCAGCCCAGCATGTGTCACAACAACCCCCCAACCAGTAGATGAGTCAACCCAAGTCAATTCTACAAAAGTCAACGCTGTCCTAAAAAGTCAACGCAGTAACAAAACGGTCAACCCTTTGACCTCGATTTTTGTGCCAGGTAGTACGGCCTTCAAAAATCGAACCTTCCACAAGTTTTCAGCTTGATTGGGCCAAGCGTTGACCAAAGTCAACGCTGGTCAAACTTCTGCAAAACCCTAGCAGCATAAAATCGTACTACAGCTCGGCCGTACGGTCTATCCTCTTCGTCCTTCCCACGTGTGGCTGAAATCTGTCCTCCAGGTAGCTCGTACTCTTTAGGATGAGAGAGGAAGATGTGAGTGTGTTATGATGAAATTCTCTCCAACTTTTCCTGTATTTATATCCATCAATGAGGGTGTGTGACACATCTGTTGGGCATGTGAGCCTACATTACAAAACTGGCCGACCTTGCACATATAATTTATTAAGAATAATAAATTCAAAATATAAGTTCTGCTCATCGGATTAAGACTATTTTTATATGGATTTTACACCTCTCAGAAAGAGGAATCCAACAAAAATATTAGCCTCTTAATCTGAGCATCAGAACATGGAGTTTGGACCTAGTTGTCCAAATTTAACACCTTCTCAATCATGCACACAAACAAAAGAGTTACAATCCATGCGATTATTAAAAATCTAACGAGTATAATGTGGTGCATGATGACATAATTCAAGCTTAAACAAGTTAACATTAACAGTTAATAAGGAGAAACTGAAATGGTCACAGGAAAAAATAACTATTATATATTTTAGCCAAAGTTCACCAGCCTCTCAATCCCATTAATTCATCATAATTTGTCCTTTTAGGAGTGCGTGAAGGTCTGCTTGAATAATCCAAAAACCATCCTATGATCACTCAACGGAAATGATGACAAGAAAAAATAATTAGAATATATTTTAACCACCTGCAAACTCCTTGTAGCCAAACCTTACCAACCTCTCAATCCCATCAATTCAAATTAATTCGTCTTTTCAGGAGCATGTACAGATATGGTTGAGGAATCCAAATTTGTGCACTCCTTGTAATATCATCTTTGTGCAAGTTACTGGAAAACATTTTGTCGAGCGTACCACTATAATCATACAGTGACAGTATCAAGTTTCAAACATTTAAAACTCCAAGGAGCAATTATAGTTTCTTCATATTCAAATTTGAATCCTCTCTTTAAAACTCAAGCCCAGTATTTTACTTGTCATATGAGCATACATATGATACTTTGCTCATCATCTGGCCCGTAATAAAATTATGCACATCAACAACACAGTGACAACCAGAGCAGAAAGAGACATCTTAATAAGAATCCTTTCTTTAAGAAGCCTCTGGGAAACAAAAATGGGCACTCGTATAAAAATGGGCCAACTTCATCGTAATATCAACAAGGATACAATTCATTAAAATAGGCATTCCATAACAATAATGGTGTTGGCATAACTAAGCTAACAATATTGGAAAAGATGAGATTATTTTTTCTTTCTTGAAGAATATGCTAGAGTGTTTAAAAAGAAATGTAAAATTGCTAAGCAGACCTCGAAAAATACTAGAGAATCTCGAAGTGCCTCTTTCAAGGCACACCTTAAGTACAAAATAAATGTTCCTGCTGCGCTATGCCCTTGGAAAATAATAGGCAATGTCACCAGGCTAAATTTGTTAGCATACAAAGTAACATTGAATAATTAACAAACTATTGAGGCAAATAAAAGAAATTTACTTAAATGTACAACAAGCTTTCTAAAATATTTCTATTAATAAAACAAATGTGGCACTTCTACAAGCCTATGAAGAAGGAGTAACCAAGAATGCCGGGTAATGAGAACTACTACTATTAGAGTTGTTTCCCATGTTGAAGCTATTAGATCCTCCTCTGCCTGACTGATTTCGAAACGACAGTGGTGGAAAATCTTCTTCTTTTAATTGATAACTTCGTTGTGTAGATGATCTGGCAAAAATAATCAAAGGTCCCTGTTAAATGCAGCTAATATATCATGCCAGATTCATTTCATAAGAACAAGATTTCTATAAATATTGAAGGACTATAAACTCCTTGGAAGTACCATATTAAAATGAGCAAGAAAAACTTCACTCAAGGACTAAAGCTCAACCTTCACCTTTGGTGTTGCTTAGGCGATGAAGGTTGATCCGATGGTGAGTGTGCAGGAGATAAGTTGGTTTGGTAAGAGTTATGCTTTTGTTCATAATAGTGTCCATCATTCAGTCTTGCAGCACCGTCACTGAATCGTCCGTCCTGCGACCCTCCAAGCTGTACAGGTCCAAGTGACCCAAATTCCAGTGGTTCAGGGGTAAAACCCATATTATGATCATATGGATAAAGCATGACAACAGAAGGAACAGCAGGCCCATTTCCTGGAATTGATGGAACATTACCATTGGAATTCATGGCCTGCAGAGGGTACACTCCATATGGCATTCCCCCAGATCCATGTGGCATGGCATTACCTGTATTTATTGACGAATTTCCAGGTGCAAAAGGAGCATGCTGTACTTGATTTGAGCCCCTCCGAATATTGTCATGTCTATAGGAATTGTATCCTCTCTCCCCACCCTTCCCTTCAGAGTTCCTCTCAACCCTTGAATTTGACTTATCATTTTGGTTGCGGCTGTCATATTTATTTTGACCACGTCCGCTGCCCCTATTTTTGGGTATATATACGCAACTTGCATCCCGATCTCCATGGTCATTACGATCCTGACCAAAGTTACCCCGGTTCCCTCTGCTTCCTGATGACTGTCTGTCTCTGTAAGGCGCTTGCCTCTAACAACAAAAATCATATTCAATCAAAAACTGTGTTCAAGAAAACAAAGAAAGATGCATAAAAACTAATTGACCAGAAAAGTTATACTACTTACAGGATTTGGAAGATAAGTTCCAGTGCCACCACGGTGTAATCTGTTGGGCCCACTGAAATACTGAGAATTGGGCTGAAAAGCTGTCAAAGGAACAATCCTAGGCCCATACCTTACAAGGTGGGTGAGCATGCTCGTAGGAGCAGGTAACTGTCTTCCAGGGCCATCCCATGGGGAGTAGCCTTGCATGAACATGGGATGGAGTAACAGTGGTGGTGGTTGATTAAAGTTATTAAACACAGGGCCATGTAAGTGTGGATTTTGACAATAACGCCCAAATTCCAGATTTCGCAAATGACTACCAAAGTCACTGTGAAGAATATCAGAATTCACCTCATCTCCCGGGTCCATATTTGAACCAGAGAAAATATCTGCCTGCTCTGAACATTCCCCCAAATCATAGCTTGAAGAAGTATCAAGAGAGGGCTCAGGTTGATCCACCTGATTATCAATAGAATCATCAGTAGAACCCATACTATCAAATGTACTTGACAAATCTCCACTGCTAACCCCATCTGTAGGAATATTGTATACTACAATTGGAAAAGGAGGCCCAGTGGGATAAAATGTTAAGGGAAGCACTCCACCATTATCCATTGCCCTTTGTCTGGGACCTTGGCCCATAATAACAGGAGATAAATTACCACCAGGTATAACTGAATCAGAAGAGATAGCTGAGCCAGGGTCATAGCCAGACATTGAGGTTGGTTGAACATGTGGCGGTGCTGAAGAAATTGGCCCTATGTTTCTCACTGACATACGGGCAGGCAACGTTGACTCAGAAGCTGGTGGTGGTATGGATGATCTGTTTCCATGCAGAGATGATGAAAAATGGTCTCCATGATTCAAAGAATCTGCATTAGCAGCTCCGAATGAATGCAATTTCTGATTACCAGGTTCATCTCCGATGATTGGGCAATCCACAGTTGGTTCACCATGCCAACCACTATTTGATTTCCGGTAGGAGGATAAAAATGTTTCTCTCTGCTTTGAATTTGAAAACTCTATATTGTTGTTACCCCTTCCTCTGCCTCTTTTTTCGTTGGGCATCTTTGAAACCCTTCCAGCTGCCCCGGTGCTTGTACAATCACTGACTCTAGTGGAACTACTATCATAACTACTTGTAGGCACTGCCTTGAGATTGGGATCTACTCCATTGTCATCCATAAACCTGACTGTACTGTAATGCGCAGTTAAATCTGTTTGCCCTTCCAGAGGAAGCCCTCTGATATCCTTAACAAACTTCTTCTGACCTCTAGCGTGAGGAGCTGGAGATGCACTTGGAGGGCCCAATGGAGAAGTAGGCCTTTCATGGTCTGCCAAATGTGGTTCAGATTGACCCACATGATAACCCCTTGAACCCTTCATATCCAATCCCCCAGCAGGTCCAAGTAGAGTGTCATGTTCCTCCACTTTCTGCCAGAAGCTAGAATCATATTGTACTTCCTCCTCTTCATGATATGATCCTGATGCACCTAATTTATCAGAAGTAACTGGATCTTCTAAGTGTGCATGATTACCCATCCCAAGGTTTGGTACATAGAGTGGCACTGGAGAAGGAGCAGGACTTTGAGGAAACTGCTGAGATGAATAGGACGCCAGTTGTCCACCAGGTCCCCAATTTGTGTCAGCCAATGGGAGGCTGGTATGACCCATGGCTGGAGCATATGCCACTGAAGCTAAAAGAGGGGGTCCAATTGGTACAGGTAACTGAAAAGAAGCAAAATTCACTGGTAAATGAATTTGTGGTGTCTGCCTGTTTACAAACTGTGGCCTTTGGAAATCCATAAAATTAATTGGATCTTGCCCCTCATGATGAGAAGGAACCACTGTTTCCATTATTTCATCAGCTTGTGTAACCTCTTCTCTTTGAACAGAGAGGCTAGCATACTGACTCAGTTTAGCTGAAGATAAGCTATCTGAATAATTTGAAGTCTCATTGAAATTGTCAGTACCAATGTTCTCCTGGGATGAGCTTCGCCTTAAAGCCAAAGACTCACTTGCTAGCATTGGTTTGGATGTATAAGAACTAGATGGATTGGGACTCGTGTTCTTTCTTCTCCAGTCTACAGCATTATGATCTAGCCTTGAAGAAGCAACCTGATTTTTCGGAGCTTCTATGATTTCACCTCGACTTCTCCTTCCTCGGCTAGTAGTTTCATTGGGCGGACTTGTAAGCTCAGGACTCGAACGAGGTCTTGCAAAATGGAACCTTAGTTTTTCTTCAGATTCACCTCCAGATGAATCTCCCTTAAAACCCCTCTGACATTTTTCCACACTTCCAATTTCACCAATATGCTTTGATGATTTCTCCAATGCCCATGCACTTGTCTGCTGATGACGAATTTTGTTGCTTCTACTTTTGGAGGCACCACCTCTTGAAACAGTAGACAACCTAGACGTGGTTGCAAGAGATTCTTGATCCAAAGGAATAGCTAAGCTATTATTTTCAGCAGGATGGGTCAAAAGCCCAGTCAATGAACCTGGATGACCATGAACACCTTTGATCCCATCACCCTGTATACTCAACGAAGACATATGGTCTGATATAATTTGTGCCTGTCCAGGAGGCTTCCGACTGTTTTCTTCATCATCATTGTGGAAGGTCCCATGGCCCTTGTTGTCATTCATATTATCACCTGAATCCAGTCGAGCTGGTTGAAGATGCCATAAATCAGGACTAGGAGCATCAGGTCGCTGCCCATGCCCATGCCGATCCCACGTATTCATAAAAAATTGATCAATTTCTTTAATAATACTTTCGTTTGGGCATTCAAGGATACGTGCTAGCTGCCGCGCTCCAAAACCAAATGCACTGCGTATCCTGAAGAAGTTCCCTGAAAAACAACAGCAGCCAAAATAGACCAGTTTATGGGAAACTACTCATGAAAACCTCATTTATGGCAACCCACACATCAGCTGAAATCATAATGCGGCTGCCGTACTGAGAATGATCATCAGTGGAGTTAAATATTTTAATTTAAATATGCAATAATAAATAAAAATTGAAGCATGAAATGCTAGGGAAGCTAGATTTCAGTATTAAAGTAGCTGTCACAGATCTTTAGTCACATGCAATTAAAACTCGTTCTAAAAAAATGTGCATATATGGTGAATATCATACAATTGCATTCTTCCATTTCTAATCCTGTATTGCCGAAAAGCACGCATGTTCCTTTATCATCAATGAAAAATGGTAACAGAAATGCAACCAAACACTGAATCAAGGATGAAGAGAACTCAGAATATATAATGCCTACTGGTCAGATTCAGCATTCACTAGATTCTGGTTTACAGCTGCTACAATATGATTAGCTGAGACCAGAAGTTGGATCAAGTTTAATAATTTATTGACCAAACAAACAATAGTCTTATGGGAAACAACCAATGAAAAACTCATAAATTATTGACCAAACAAAAACTAAAGTTCTACAGCAAACTACCCAGCCAAAATTGAAAATAACAACAGCCAATGTAGACCAAATTAAGGCAAAAGACTTGGCAGCTTCAGCATTCCTAGTTTCTGCCTCAAAGCTGCTACCATATGATCAGCTGCGATAAGAAGTTAGGTCAAGTTTGATAATTTCTCGACCAAATGAAACCTAGTCCTACTGAGTCACCAGAATGTACACTGCCCACTTTGGAGGCAACTCTATGTGTGTCAGAACATTGACTACAAATATTAGCATGGAGCAAACGATGCAGAAGGAATTTCATGTAACTAAGCCCATAAAGAATACAAGATCATTGTTGTATTCTCAGAAAACTTCAAACTTGGAAACTCATGAACAAACAGGTGCATATGATGCTTACATTTCTTGCATTGAACTACAAATCAGTCGAAGGTCAGCTCTTGGTTCAGAATCGGCCAACAAGTCAGTTTATGAACCATTATAGTAAAACATATATAAAATTAAAATTTACATTGAGAGTTTGAATCAGTGTTGCAAAGATTGCGATGTTATCATGGACATCATATTGTGTCTTAGCCACTGATAATATCACCTACAAAAATTCATAATATTTTCTGCTGTAGAAAATTTCACAGTGAATTGAAAAAATCATGACTTTTTAATGAAAATTTGGGAGATTTGAATTTTTTAGCTTATTTCCAAAATAAAGTGAGGAGATCTCCACCACTTTTCCTTGAGCTAGAGGCAACAAAGTGTTTTCGTCTGCCATCAACAGTATTGTGGAGTGAGGATTGATTCACATAAGTTGTTTCCATATTTGCAGGTATGTGGAACAAATTCAACATGGTTTTTGTTTGTTTTTGGAATTTTTGATAGGTTTTGCAATGTTCATCTGTTTTCTCTCTTCTTGCCCATTTTGAATGGAATATCTACCATTTATTTAGATCTGATTTTTTATTTGCAGCAATCTTGCATTTTGAATCTGTTTTCTATTTGCAGCAAGCTTCTCGCGAGCACAACGCCCTGAATAAATGGTTCCCCGCAACATCGAAAACCATTCAACGCCATCTTAACTAGCTCAAGGTCCTCCACCTTTTTCCTTGACTATTGTAAGTTGATCACAAATTTGAGTGATTTCCATGAGGTAACTAGTGATTGTGTCAAATTTGGACATCTCAATGGATTTGAGCTTCTTTCTCAAGATCATCTTCCTATTAATGTTTTCGCTTTGGTAAAGGTTCACCAAGACATCGAACATCGCTTTGGCCATACTCTTCTTGGAAATGTGAGGAATCAAGTGATCCTTCACCACATCCAAGATCACCTGCTTGGCTTTAGTCTCCTCCTTTTCATGGGTGCCAACCATTGTGTATTTGTCGGCAATGTAACTGTATGCCCAATAATATTTCGAAAATCATTTCCCTCCAACAACGACGTAACCCTAACTTTCCATGTCAATAAATTTGTGCCTCCATCCAATCTATCCTCAAATCTAAAACGTGTTGTTGCCATCTTTTCAAATCTAAATAACTACCCTGCAACTATGTTATTTCCTTCAAGCACCTAGTAAAAAAAATAATTGTTGCCTTTCAGATCTAATAGATCTATTGTTGTAATACTTGGAGGCTTCAATCAAAGACCCAGCTCTGATACCATGTTAAATTTTTCTCCAATCCTTAGGTGTATAAATTCATTTTGATCTCTAGTAAAATTGCAAGCTAAACTATAATTTTAAACAAAAATTTCATACTACAGAATTATCACACAATTGCTAGAAAAGTAAATCAATGGAAGCAAAATAAATTTCCAACTACTGACTACACAACCAATTTTTTTGCCCTTCAAATTAGCTTTTCAGTAAAACTCTTCCAAACTTACAATGGCTTCCCGCATTGGGAAAACTTGCCCACTGAAAAAGAAATCCCACAACAAAAACCTGACCGTCATGCAACCTCCTCCCAAAAATCGTACAGTCGAGTTCGTTGATAGATCATACGACTGACTTCTCTCCTATGCCTAAATCATATGACTTCTTTCTCTGCGGCATGGTGCAGCCTCCATGAATTTGTTGAGATATATTTCCTTACTACACTCTTGATTTTCCTTCGCTCCTAGCTTGCACATAGGCAAAACCTCTGACACTCTATGTAGTTGAGTCACTGTATCTTTTCACTGTCTTTTCCTTTCACTTTTGTCTTCCTTTATAATTTTGAATTAATGACAGTTTCCACAACCCTAATCAACCATTGAAATCAACAGTTGACATAAAATCCCAATCTCATTAGTGGTCAATGATGGAGATTTATTTAAATCACTGGTGTAATTAAATTACATTTTATTAATGCCCACGGGGGATAGAATATACAATGATAGGGTATATTGTTGAGTCACTGTTTGATGTGAAGGTCACCGGTCTGAAATTCTATGGGCAGAAATCCAGTCATGTTAAGGTTTGTGTAGCCCAGGCCCGCTGCTATCCCTGGGTCATTTTGATGGCTTAGATGCCCTTGCGTCGCGATTTCTGAAGCCCAAGTCAAGCCTGATGTAATCTCTAGAGAACTCGGACCACTTGACAAACAAACAAAAAAATACACTTTATTAGATTTTTCATAACTTAAAATTAAAAGTCTTCACTTTAATATTTATTTTTATTAAAGTGAATTGCAAAATATAAAGGTCTTTATACAACTTCATGCATGTTTAACACAAAACCTATGTAAAAGTTCCTGTCCAACCTATAACCATCAAAAAAAATTGTTCAAATGCAACCTTAGAAGTCATTCATATTTCTAATATATCACTTCAAGAAATGGGTAAAACGAGAGATGAGAGAAGCTGTGAGAATTGAGCTTGCATTGAGAGGAGTTGCAAGATCTAAGGTCACAAGAAGTGGGAGATTTTCCTTGGTCTTGCCTTCCCTAATGCCCTCAACAACCTTAGCTTTTCTTGTTCCGAGAATCAAAACTAGCACACAACCTTCTACTAGGCCAATGGTTAAAATAAAAGGAGTAAGAGTAAGAAAAACACAAGCTTGTAGGTAGATGTTTTCTATGGAGTGACATTACTAAGAAAAACACACTCTATCAATCTATGTTTGATGTTGTTGCTATTGTTGGCTTGGATTGATAGGCCCCTACCTATGACAACTTAAGAAGGCCTATCGCAAAAAATGCAAAGCTTCACTACACTTGCAGATTGGAGAAACCTACATGATCATGGGAAGCCACAAGACACATTGTAATGACAAATGGTTGGACTAATTAGAAGGGCAAGACCCTTCTTAATTTCTTGGTTAATTGTCTTAGTGGGACAATGTTTATTAGATTTGTTGATGTATCCACACATGTTAAACATGTGACATTATTATGTGAGTTGTTGAATGCGTTCATCCAAGAGATAACTTTGCAAAATGTTATCCAAATCATAATGGATAATGCTTATATTTAAGTGACTATTAGCAAGTTGTTTATGCTAAGGTATCCAACCTTGTTTTGAACTTCTTGTGCCACACATTGCATTGATTTGATTTTAGAGGGTACGCGAAAAACTGCTTATATCAAGGATATTATTGAATTGGATCAGAGCATAACAAAAATTTTATATAAGCATACATTTGTGCTTAGCTTGATGAGACAATTCATAAATAATGAGTTGGTGCATCCTGCAATCAATTTTTTGTGGCTGGTTTCATTTCTCTTCTATCTCTCCTAAGTTGGATGTGAGAGGTGGAGAGAATGTTCTTTTTAAATGTCTGGCGACCTTTATAATTTAGTACTAAACAGTAGGGGCAAGCCATATATAGTTTAATATCATACCAAGAGGGTATTTTGTGTGGGAGTGATGAAGGTGTGTGCCATTAGTGAACATTTGGTAAGGTCTTTGCTTGGTTGATGGAGACAAGCCTACAATGGGACACTTGCATGAAGCCATGCATAGGGCCAAAGAATCCATCCATGCTTACTATGAGGAAAAGCGGGAGGACAGATATGAAAAACAATTATTGATATCGAAGGCGATTGATCAATGATGCAACAATACACTCCATCTCACCATTCATGTTGTAAAGATTTACCTCAATTCTACATTTTCTTACTCCTGTCGCTTTACATATGATGTCAAGGTTATGGATGGATTCCTATCATGACTTCAAATAATAGTGCCAAGTCCACGAAAATGTGCAGAGATTTCTAGAAAAAAGGATATATATAAAATGGTTGCTAGAACATTTGGCTTTGACATGGTTCTTTAGGACAAGACAATATTACTAGGTAAACTTCATTTTGTTCCAATTTCCAATGCTTCTTTTATGTTTCTCTTATTTGTTGTAGATGCTAGGTCATCAAGCTATGGTTGAAGAGAAGCCATTCGAAACACTTGTCATTCCGGTACTTAGCCAAACATGTAGCTATTTAGCAAGAAAGCATGCAATTAGAGTGCGTTTGAAAAATACAAATCAAAAAGCACAAGAAGTTAAAATTTTCAAATTAAAATTTCATTATAAATTAGATCTTATGTCCCATCACCCACTAAATTATGTATTATAATCTCTAGTTTTTTACCCTAATATAGGTTGGAATCGAAGTTCCTTAATGACATGGTTTGCGTCTAATACAATCTCCAATTTTGAGGGAGGCAATGTCTAAAAACACCTAACTTGGAGGTCACTTCATTGAATGGAATTGACACCAATGTTGCATGGAAGGAGACGAATGAGAGGGGCCTATTGTGGACTCAACCCTTGATTGGTTATAGGAGGATGCACAAAGCGTGGTGGTGGGAGATTAGGGTCGAGCAAGAAAATGTTCTAGAGTAGACCTTGCAGGAGGTAACATTGGGAGTGCACCACCACCTTTACAAACACTACGAATTGGACTTAGAAATAGTACTAGAATAGGATATCAAAGTCTACCTATTATTTGATTGAGAGGACATCAACATCTAGCTTCTCCTTGTTCTTTTAGAGAACATTAGAGTCCACCGCCAACCCCAAGGCCATCTTCATCTTGAGGAAGACCCATTACCTTTTCCCGTAAAGGGGGTAGAGAGAATCACTATATTTATCTGATTTCACTATAGAGCCTCCTGAGAAAGAGATATATTCATGATTATTTTGATGCTCATTAGTCAAAACTCAAGACGTAATTCGTATTGATGTGTGATGTGTCACTAGACATCTTATATATAAGTTTTAAATTCATATTTATGTGGAAATATGTTTAATCGATATTCTTGTTTCTTCATATGATTAAAAATTTGAAAAAAAAATGAATGTTTTTGTATTTTTTTTCCAGTTTGTCCATATTTTCCCCAATAGTGCTGATAAGTTGTTCCCAACCCATGATTATTTGTTCACCAACATGATGTTTACAACATTGATTTGAACTGGTCAAACCAATTCACAAGGCAATTCAAGGTCCCCAAGGGGTGAACCAATCAAACTGGCCAGTTCTTGTTCCAACTCAACCAGTTTTTTAAACACTGAGATCAATGCATACTTGTAATCGGACTCTAGACTCATTAGATTCACATTAGCAACCAATTGCATATGATGCCTAAATTTGTGGTACAGTTTGTTGATTTCATTCATGGCAATGGCAAGAATTCAAGGGTGGATCTTCTGATCTGTTAATATGGGCAATCTGAAATAAAATGTATTCTCACATAAACATAGGTTTTCTCTACTAGATGTAGCGGGATAGGAACAAAAATACAAGCACAATCACACAATTCAAAAACACAGAATTGTCTAGGGAGCCTAACTGAGAAAACCCTTTGCTTGTTATTGAAAATTTTATTGATAGAAAAAAATAAGCAATGATCTCTTACAAAATGATTGCTTCAATCTGAAAGCAACCTAGTTTTCCTGCCTTGAACTAGGCTTGAAACTCTTGCAAGATTGTTGATCTTTGTTGCCCTCTACCAATCTATACACAATCTTCTCTTGCACACTCTTCCTCTCACAAGTTCCACACACAAACTTGTGTTTCCTATTGCTTGCTCTCACCAAAACAATGATCAACAATGTGCCTTTTCTCCTTCATTATAGCAATTCTGATGGCTATAATTAGTGAATTTCTAATTAAGGAATGATTTTGTGATTGTTTGAGTTAACATGGGTTAACTGCTCATACAACTTGTCCTATTTCAAGTCAACCATTTGAAACTCAATCACTTATGTTTTCCTCAATCAACTCACACTAGAAAATCAAGAACTCAACCTTCAATTTCAAGAGATCACTTAACTGCATCCTAACTCATCCTAATTTTTAGGCACTGATTCCTAAATCATAAGAACTTGTCCTAAATTATAGGGAATCTCCTAATTTTTAGGAAATTGAGTATCACAAAGAAGAAACTCGAATTTGACTCCTTGAGTTAAGGCACAAATCAAGGAATCAACTTCTCGCAACTATTTTCAACGCTCCCTCTTAGCAAGGAAGGTGTTCCTGGAAGAACCTCGTCCACCTGGATATGTCTTCAACTCTACCAAGCTCTCTGTTGTTGGAGCTGCTCCTTCTAACTAGAAGACTTCCCTGCTTTCCTGTGGAACCTACCTACTTTGAAGACCTGTTCTTCCCCACCATACTCTGCGAGTCCACCACTTTAGTCATAAGTGCCATGTACCTTGAGTATCTTGGTGTCTGCTTCTTGATTCTGAAAGACTCAACACTCTTCTGATCTCCCTTAACCAAATCCTCTGCCCACTTGCCTCAAATTCTTCCTATACTGGAAGTCTCTGACTGAGTGGCTGCCTCCACTCGCCCTAGGCTCTGCTCCTCATCATCCTGCTGGTCGACCCAATTGCCAACTAGCTTAGACTCAAACTGAGATACTCAATGAGGCTCCCTCTTGAGAGTTCTATCCTGCTCTCGTTCAATCATCACTTCTCTACTCTGAAAACTTATTGCTTTGCCGCCCAAGACTGTACCTGTCTCATTCAAATCTGCCCACTAGCTACTTTCCAGATCCTCCAAGATCGTCAGCTCTTAGGGTCTTCAACAAACTGCCCACTACCACTGATATGGCTGCTCCATAATCACTGCTCCTAGGGATTTCTGGAACTGCCCTCTTATCAACCATATGGCTCCTTTCATCACCTGAACTAGGGCTCCCATTCAAATCTGCCTCCTAACAGCCCATGACTCGTTCCATGAACGCTGTACTTGAGGTCTTCAACAAGGCTGGCTTCTCACAGCAGATAAGTCCATCTACCCACTGCATACTCGCCCATTGGAAACACCAATCACAACTTTGTTTGTCAACCGAACTCAGTTGCCTTCACACAGTGTCTTGGCTGCTCCAAGATCACTGTCATAAGGCCTTCAAAAACTACCTACACGCAGTCCTCTTTATTCCTTCAAAGAAGACAGATCTAGGACTCCACAATCAAGTTGCCCACTAACAGTAACAAGTCTGTACTTAGGTCACACTAAGGCAACTTCTAACATCCCCTCAACCTGCACTTAAGTTGCCCAACAAACACTGTCACAAACTAGACTATCACCTAGCAAAAAACTGCAACCAAATACCTCAGAAAGAGACCTTTTTGCATCTGAAATACCTCGGTTGGTGCACTGATTAGCCCTTACAATCTGCCAACAAACTCCTCCAACTCAACCTACTCCAATTTCTCGGATAGACACCTCTAGAGGTTGTGGCTTCATTACTTCAGATACCCCTTTTCCTGTGATGAATCGCACTTATGATAGGATGCCACAACCAGCGATGGCCTAATTTTGTACTTCCTCTGATACCATGTAGAAAATCAACGAAATTTTGATCTGCTAAAATGAGCAATCTGAAATAAAATTTCTTCTCATATAGACACAGAAATTCTCTACTAGATGCAGCTGAATAAGAACAGAAATAAAAGCAGTCACACAATTCAAAAACACAGAATTGTCTAGGGAACCCAACTGAGAAAACCCTTTGCTTGTTATTGAAAATTTTATTGGTAGAAAAAAATGGGCAATTGATCTCTTACAAAATAATTGTTTCAACCTGAAAACAACCTAATTTTCCTGCCTTGAACCAGGCTTGGAACCCTTCCAAGATTGTTGATCTCTGTTGCCCTCTGCCAATCTGTACACAATCTTCTCTTGCACACTCTTCCTCTCACAAGTTCCATGCACAAACTTGTGCTTCCTCTTGCTTGGTCTAACCAAAAAAATGATCAACAATATGCCTTCACTCCTTTAGAGAAATTCTGATGGCTATAATTAGTGAATTTCTAATTAAGGAATGATTTTGTGATTGATTTAGTTAGCATGAGTTAACTGCTCACGCAACACGTCCTATTTCAAGTCAACCACTTGAAACTCAATCACTTATGTTTTTCTCAATCAACTCACACTAGAAAATCAAGAACTCGACCTTCAAATTCAAGATATCAGTTAACTGCATCCTAACTCGTCCTAATTTTTGGGGACTGATTCCTAAATTCTAGAAAATAGTCCTAACTTATAGGGAATTCTAGTATTTTTCGAAAATTAACCAAGTGGAACATCATTGCAATACATGTACAAGGCATTCTTATAAATTTGCTCTTATTTGAATTTTCACGAGATATTTCAGCATTGCATGTACTAAAGTATACCCTTCTCTGTTTGACAATTTGTCCAGTAACACAGTTTGCATATTTGTTTGTTATCTTCAACAGTCCATGTGAGTCTAAATGTTTTCTTTTCACTGCACGTTATTGAAAATCGCAAAGACTAAAGCAAATGTACTTGCATGCCTAATACAAAATAACACAATTAACATCATTAGTCCCACTGACCTATGTATAATCAAAACTAGTACAATATAATATCATTTCATTTCTGCTAGTTTTGTGACTTGATTGTGAATTTGGCATATCCTCCTTTTGGATGTTTGCTGTAAAATAGCCAAACACAAATTATCAAGGTTTACGATAAGTTTCATTGGGAAATTGGAATTTATAATTGTTATTGGAGAATAGCCATAGGCATAAATTATCAAGGCTTATTTAAGAAATTTTCTGCACCAATTCCACCTTCACTAAAATATAATTATATGACATGTACCTGAAAACTCTGAATCTAGTGTTACAGAGGCATGCTCCTCAAGGTTTGGGGATGTACACCTTATGCTCCTGAGACAATGGAACTCCATGCAAAATGTGTTGCAACATCCCGTAAAAACCAAAACTCAGAAAAACATTTCACCCAAAATGTTGGATGTTTCACATGTGTGGGGGTAGCCTCATTGCCCCCACACTTGAAAACCTGGATGCCTAGGCATTCCCCCTGAAATTTGACTTGAAATTTGTAATGTCCCCATTTTTCGTTTCCCTTGTGGTGCGGCTAGGGTGGATTTCCAGGGTTTTGGAGGAGTTTTATGGGGTCCAACGAGGTTAGCTCACTATATTTCATCATCAAGGTCAATTTTGCATATTTCGTTCTTGGTCCATTTGCATTCCAACGATTCGCGTAAAACAAAGTTATTATCAAGCATATTTTAATTAAATACACTAAAGGTGTTCTTTGGAGAAACACCTTAGTGTAATAGCTCGTTGGAACCAAAATGAAGAGATCTAAAGGATGGGATGATAAAAAGTGACTTTCAGTGGCCGAAGAAATCATAGAGGCAGATTGATCATTTTTCGGGATTAAAAATGACTTAAATAACATAAAAAGAGTCACTTAGATCAAATTAAAGGGAGAAGCTTCTAGAATGAAAATAAAATAACAAAATAAAAGTGCTTCTAAAAGGTTGGAGAGAGATCCATGTATTTAACAGAGAAGGGAGCAAATCATTGGGGGCATCTTGGATTGGAATGTTTTCTTGGAGAGTTCTTTTAAGAACTTGGTTTTCAAGTTCTGAGGTGTTGGAAAATGTAACTAGGTTCGCTCTTCATAATGTCTTATGTAATCATGATTTTATGTATTTGATGTAATGAGTAAAAGAAAATTTATTATTATTATTTTTATAGCATGGGTTTCACTCTCTAGGTCAAATTTGTTTTAGGTTAAGCATCCATTGTGTGCTTCTAGGAAGTTGTCACAGAGTCAAAGAAGTCAAAGAGTCATTGTAATATGTAAAAGACCCTATTAGGCATCATGTATCAAATCAAAAGAATTTAGTTGAGTCAAAACTATGTCTAAAGACCCTCCAAGACCAAATCGGCCTAGCAAACAACAAGCCGGACTGCAAGAGAAGTCAAGTCAACCTAATTAGGGCCCCCTAGAAGCCTATATATAAGGGGCACTCAAACTCATTTGGGATCATCCAAGAAACTCTTTAAAGAACAAGAAAGAGACCAAGAAGAGGAGAACGAAAGGAAGATAGAACGAAATTTTAAGGATTGTTTTGGGCCACACACTCTCACACGTGCGAAAGGTATTAGGGTAAATTGTGTTGCATCCAAACCGAATTGCAGCCACCTCAAAGAGCCGAATTTAATTGTCAAGAAGATCAAATTTGGAAGTCGAAAACCTAAGGAAGAAGAAGCAGTACAAGCGAAGGAGAGAGAAGGCCTATTTCACCATCTTTTTCTCACATGTGCAAGCTAGGGTTTGCAGTACAGCCAAAAAATTACAGTCAAAAGTTTAGGTCTGAATTTGTGAAGTTGCAGCAATTTTGGGACAGTTTGACTTGCGCTGACTTTATGAAGAAGAAGTTCATCAAAGGTAAGGTTGACTTGGTCTTGGAGGTGTCTTTTGTCTTGGGTCTTAGGTCTTGGAATTTGTCATTTGAAAATTCTATAAGAAAGAGAAGAATTCTTGTGGGTTTTCCTCTCAAAAGGAAGTGTTTTGGCCCTTGCTACCAACCTCTATCTTGTGTCCTCTTGTTTTTCATAGTTTGGTGGTTATTTGATGATAAGAACACTATAATAATCAACTAAAGAAGAAGCTAACTACAAGTACATCAAGTTAAGTAAAAAAACAACACAAGCAATTATCAAATTAAGAGAAATCACCCTAATCTAGCTACCCTAGATTTCTCAACATGGTATCAGAGCTAAAATAATAAAGAAAGGCAACTTGAAGATCATCTAATTGAAGAAAACATAAGGATCGAGCATAAGAAGCGCATCAAGGAAATCAAATCATCAAGAAGAACGAACAGTATCAAGGAGGACTATCCACCACAACTCTTGAAAGAAAAAGAAGACCTCAAAGACCAAAGGACTCTATACAAGTACTCTTGGAAGCCTCAACATTCTACAATCATCATGTAAAGGAAGCAAGAAGAGCACTTCATCATCAAAAAGTGATCTCCCTTTCATTAAACAAAGGATTGCATCTCAAACAAATTTGAAGGAAGAAAAACATCTCTCCTTATATTGAAGAAGAAGCATTGTCATTCTTGAAGGAGGAAAATCATCATCAAGAAAGACATCTAGTAGAAGACATCAACATCAAAGGAGCATCTTCACTTGACAAGTATTTTATATTTATGTCTCAATCTTCAAACCAAATGACTTCATTCTACAAGGAGAACAATAAACTTGTTGGGACAACAAACTACCTTGCATGGAAGAAGAGAATAGAATTAATTCTCGTGGAAAATGAAGTAATTGAATATGTTAAGGGCTCAATCACCAAACCACCACAAGAACAATCTCAAGCACTATCGAAGTATATGAAAGAAGAAATAAGGACTCAAACACTCCTCATTGAGTCAATCAAGGACTCTCTCATCCCTTATGCAGCAAAGTTGAAGACATCCAAAGAGATCTATGACAAGTTGGTGCAGTTGTTTTCTGTAAGTACTATAGGGGAAATCATATTGTTAACAACCAAACTATACAAGATGAAAGTTTCAAAGGAAGAAGGGGCCGCTTCATATCTCATGATGGTATATCAAATTAAAGGTCAACTACAAGAACTTGGAGAAACTATGCCATATCCAAAAATGACCACTCTAGTACTCAATGCACTACGAGATGAATGGGGCAACTTTGTATCAAGCAACTATGGAACGAAGGAAGCCACTCCATTCAACAACCTGTGGTCATTATATAAGATTGAAGAAACCAGATTAAAAGCGAAAAATGATGTTGGATCAAATGAGAAAACACAAGCATATGCAACTATGACAAGAAGGAAATGGAAGTTTGGAAAGTTTAAGCTTCGAAAGAAATTTCAAAAGAAAATTGATGTCTAAAATTTTGTGCTAATGAATTTGGGCACTTCAAGAGGAATTGTCGTAAACTCAAGAACGGCAACAAGAAAAGGAAAGAGATAAGTGAAACCCATGTGACCAAAGAAGTAGAAGAACCAGAAGAAAAGAATTCAAATAAAGAAGTAAAACACCTCTATTATTAAAGGTCTCTCACATACATTTATTTCATTTTCAATTTATAGAAGAAAGCATGTCATGGTAGAATGCATTATAGTCGTGATAAGATGCATTTTAGCAGTATTGAAATGACATCATATTAGAAGCATGAAAGGATAGCTAAAGTAGCAGTTTGTATAGTGAAAGCAAGTCATCTAGCAAGATAGGAAGAAGAAAGAGATCATCACACCTTATCATCATCAAGAATAAGCATTTAAAGGATCATCAAGATCCTCCACAAGAATATTTGTTGGAAAGGTTCACCTCTACTTAGAAGAAGCAAGTGTCACACTCCACCTTGTGTGGGATCCATAGTTTAGAAGGATGAAGGTATGGTGACTGAGAAATGCAGTGTGACAAGTTAGTTAAATCATTTTCATCTTCAAGCAAGGAAAGGGAAGTTGTTGAAAGAAGCCTAGATGATCACATGAAGGAAGAGGTATGCATATATTTGTTAACTTTGATAGATGGATAAAGTAGTGCCATCACTTGATTGCAGATAAAATGGTTAGAATGATCTATCTCAGGAGTATGATACATGAAGGCATAAAGATAATGTGCCTTGAACTCTTCTATATGATGACAAGATGAAATCAACATTATATGACCTCATGAAGAATATGAGGTGGTTGGAAACCATGGATCCCATGATGAAGGAACTATGTATTGAGATCTTGAGGAAGCAATATATGATGAAGCTGAAAGAACAATTCATAAAGATGCAGTCACTTGAGATAAGTAATCAACATCTGATAACAAAAAGCATTAGCTATGATATCTCCATGGAGAAGGTATGAAGACCCTAATATGTATGATGAAGAAGGAGAACCTTGACAGTAAATGTCTTGGAGATCGATTTGTACTATATACAGGATGTTGATGTTGCAACAGTCAACATTAAGACAAAGGGCCATCATTAAGAGGTAATTTTGATTTAATGATTTACTTTTGATTTTGAAAGCAAGCACCTGGTTGGGTTGGAAATAGGGCTACCGGAAGAGCGTTGTAGAAATTCAACTACAACTAGAACACATAGACTCGGATGGAAAATCTTGGCCAAAACATGACTTGGAAGAGGTAGCAATATAAAAGATAGCGAAATCACGACGAAGAAGATCATGTCCTAATGAAGAGAAGGATGACATGAATATTGGTTCAACATTATGTTTTGTTGAAGGGAAGTGATGTAGAAGATGGTTGATGCCCTACGAAGAAGTTCTAGAAGATGATGGCTCCATAATGAAAAAGTTGAAGTTCAGTCATGGCATAATGATGTAGAAAGGAGGAGCCCTACAAGCAGTTGATAGTACCATGATCTCCACCAAAGAGAAGATAGTTGTTGGAAAGCAAATCCCCAATTAAGAGGAAGCTTGGGTATATTCCTTTTATAGGAATAGCAGATCCTCCCTAGTTGAGACAAAGAGATAGACACATCATTCTTGTCTTCATGTCATGAAGAACGAATGGAGGATTGGGTAAGCATTTGAGATTGATTCCAATACTCTTTAAGATGAGGTAGGGTAGCCAATATGCAAGAGTAGGCGAAATATAAATCAAAGATAGGAATGGTCCTAAATTTTATTATTACTATTTTTATAGCATGGGTTTCATGCTCTAGGTCAAATTTGTTTTAGGTTAGTCATCCATTGTGTGCTTCTAGGAAGTTGTCATATAGTCAAAGAAGTCAAAGAGTCATTGTACTACTATGTAAAAGACCATATTAGGCATCATGTATCAAATAAAAAGAATATAGTTGAGTAAAAACTATGTCTAAAGACCCTCCAAGACCAAGTCAATCTAGCAAACAAGAAATCGGCGCAAGACATGTCATGTCAGCCTAATTGGGGCTCCCTAGAGGCCTATATATAAGAGGCACTCGACCTCATTTGGGATCATCCAAAAAACTTGTTAAAGAACAAGAAAGAGACCAAGAAGAAATGAGAAGAAGAGGAGAACGAAAGGAAGATAGAACAAAATTTTAAGGATTGTTTTGGGCCACATACTCTAACATGTGTGAAAGATATTCGGGCAAATATTGTTGCAACAAGACCAAATTGCACCCACCTCAAGGAGCCAAATTTATGTGTCAAAAAGATCAACTTTGGAAGTCGAATACCTAAGGAAGAAGAAGCACTTCAAGTGAAGGAGAGAGAAGGCCCATTTCACCATCTTTTCCTCACATGTGCAAGTTAGGGTTTTTGCAGTACAGCCAAAAGATGACAGTCAAAAGTTGTAGGTCCAAATTTGTGAAGTTGCAGCAGTTTTGGGACAATTTGACTTGGGTTGATTTTGTGAAGAAGAAGCTCACAAAGGTAAGGTTGACTTGGCTTTGAGGGGCCTTTGTCTTGGGTCTTAGGTCTTGGAATTCGTCACTTGAAGATTTTATAAGGAAGAGAAGAATTCTTGTGGTATTTCCTCTCAAAAGGAGAGGTTTTTATTAGAATAATACTATTTAGTGTTTAATGCTCATTCTTATTAGTTGTTGCTATTTTTATCTTTTTAGCAATTTCTTAGATGAAATTGGTTGTTTCTATTTCCGAATAGAAACTTGATGTTTCTATTACTATAAATATCTTTGTATTATATTGAGCTTCATTTTGCTCATGAATTCATTCATTGATTATGGTATCAGAGCACAGGTATCCTATTTCGAAATAATTTTTCATAGGTTGAAAAATTTCGTGCTTCATTTCAAAATTGTTCTTCTGTGGAGGATTTTTTCAATTTTCATTTGGGACACTGATAAAAATACCTGCTCGAACACGATCAATTGTGGTTGAATTGAACAAATCAGCATACAGAAATTAATTTAGCATGCGTATGTTGAATTTTTTTGCAAAGGAATCATTCTGATTATGTTGCTGCAGATATTTCTTTCAGGAATGAACACTCTTTGCCTGAACATAGTCGATCTAGTTGCTGCATATCAGAACAACGCGAGCTTGGCAGCTCCGTGACCTTGGTTCCTGCTCGCTGATAGATCTCCGAATTCCTTGACATTTGGAAGGAATTTGTGACGGCAGAGACAACGATTGCTCCTTCAACAATCGTTTGGAAGGAATTTGCGACGGCAGAGACAGCGTTACTTGACGGGCAAATCCATAGGTTTCGAAAGTTCCAATCGATCATTGCACAAAACAACGGCGGTGTCGACCAACGATCCAAGCGTCATATCTACAATCCGAGTAATGCCGGGACAGAGAATTTCTGACACGGCCAGCGTTTGAGAAATCCGAAAAAAAAAAATTCGTGGAAGAATTTTTTTTACTGTGGATTCCGAGGCAACCAGCTGAAATGTTTACAATCAATTGAGTCACCAAAAGAGCCAACGTTGAAATTATTCCCAATTGCAGAGCAACACTTTTGGGATATATGCACATCCCATCTGCCGTAAGCGTGATCTTGTGAGCACGGATATGTTTGGCCTCTGCCGCAAAGGTCAACGAAGCCGCCACCAACCCCAAGACCACTAAGCTTATTATCTTTTCCGACCTCTTCATCGTGGATTCCAAGGTTAGTTTGTCGTTACACTGCGGCTTCTTTTATATTTAAAATTACAGTTTCTTGGTCGAGTTAGTTGTTGTTCTCATTATACCTGGACCAAGTTTCCGACAGTGAGTAAGAGGGCCACACAGACTTTCTGAAATTTGGGCATATACGCCGAGACTCATTTCCAGATTTTTATGGTGCGTAGTATTCCTTCTTTATAGTGCTGTGAGATTTTTTTAGAAGAACGTACAGCTGGGCAGCTATCAAGCGATGAGATATTAGTTTTGTGGCCATTGTTCACTTTCAAATTAACCAGAAGTGGTGGCACAACCTCATAAATTCCAATTCAGTGATTATTTAAAGTAAATCGTGCTTCTCAGTGTTCGATCTTGCGTGGCAGAAGCGGCATTTGGTATTTCTTTCTAAAATCTCTCAGAACGATTTCTAGTTATATTTTTATACCAACATCTATCAGATTCTGTCCGGATCAGTCAGATCTCCTTATTGCTTTCTTGAGAAACGTACAGATGGCTTCACTAACCAATCTAATGTTGGAAGGCAGTCAGCGCTTTAATGGCACAAACTATAACATCTGGAAACAGAGAATGTTGACCATTTTTTAATATAGGCGTCTTGAACAAAGAGCTCCATCCTGGTACAGCTGGCACTGATCAAGATAAGTTTGATGATCGAAATCGAGAGGCCGCTATGCTCCTCAAGCTCTCTGTGATTGATGATCAATTACCGTAGATTCCTTCTGGCAAGACAACTGCCAAGATCTAGCAACAGTTGAAGGAACTACGTGAGACATCCGACAAGAGCAGAGCTTTCTTTCTCAAGAATCAGTTGTTCTCCATCATGATGGACGAAAATATGTCTTTACAGGAACATCTCAACAAGATTAAAGACATTCGAGATCAACTCGAAGCCATAGGTCGCACTATGGAGGAAGAAGATATGGTAGTCATCACTCTAAAAAGTCTACCAAAATCTTATGAGCACTTCATAGAAACACTCAACATTACCTCCACTAATGTTGATCTGAAGTTTCCAGAGTTATGCACCAAACTCATGCAGCAGGATCGTTGGAAACAACAGTTTGGTAGTGGTGCCACATCAGCCTCCTCAGAAAATGCTTTTGCTGCCAAATATCAGTCCTCTCAGTCCTTTCAGCAAAAAGGTTCTTCTCAGTTTTTCGATCCTGCTAGGAAGAAAAATGTGCAGTGTAATTACTGTCACAAGTTCAGCCACATAAAGAAAGATTGCCAACAGAGGATTGCTTCTGAACAAAAGAAACAGGGAGGGCCCCATCAGACAGCGAATGTTGCAGAACATTCCGAGCAGACAGAATCTGCCTTTTACGCCTTTATGGCTAAAAGGTCTTCAAATCATGTCTCGTCTTCTGCTTGGTACATTGACTCTGGTGCATCACGCCATTTCTCTCACAGGCGTGACTGGTTTATTGACTTCTCATCTTTCAGTGATTCTGTGGTATTCGGCGAAGGTGAAAAGTACATAGTGGTTGGCTGAGGTACAGTTCAAATCCAGTCTGGTGGGCGCACACTCATCTTCCTGAATGTGTACTATGTTCCTGGTATGGAAATTAATCTGTTGTCTGTCAGCTAGATTATGAGGAACTCTCCTCAACTTTGATGTAGTGTTCAGTGCGCACAAGTGCTCCATTATCGACAGGGAGACTACTCTTACAGTTGTTGTTGGCCTAGAGGATCATGGTATATACAGGCTTCTTGACACTGGAGATTCTCCAGAGTGGCTCTAGCAGCGCGTGTTTCTCCCGTCAGCACTCTGTGGCATCAGCGATAAGGGCATCTAAACATGCAATATCTCTCTCAGCTCTCTCGGGACTTGTGTCAGGGTTACCTGATATTCAAACTCAGCAGTTGGGCGTATGCGGTGCTTGTCAAGCTGGCAAGCAACATCGGTCTTCATTCAAGGATGGAGAATCTTGGCGCGCATCTAAGGTACTCCAGTTAATTCATGCTGATATTTGTGGTCCTATGAATACATCTTCTATTACTGCTTGCAAATACTTTTTGCTTATTGTAGATGATTTCAGTAGAAAGATGTGGGTGTATTTTCTAAAATATAAAACTGATGCATTTAGTACCTTTCAGAAGTTTAAAACCTTAGTTGAAAAAGAGTCTGGTTGTAATATCATGACTCTTAGGACAGATAACGGGGGGGGGGAATTTTGTTCTTCTACTTTTTCCAACTTCTGTGATACTCATGGCATCAAACGCCAGTTAACTACACCCTACCCTCCTCAGCAGAGCAGCGTTGTCGAACGCCGCAACCATACGGTTGTTGAAATGGCTCGTTCCATGTTACAACACAAGAGTGTTCCGAACAAATTATGGGCTAAAGCAGTATTTACTGTTGTCTATCTTCTTAACTGATCACCCACTCAGGCTGTTAAGGGGAAGACTCCCGAAGAGGTTTGGTCTAGCCGTAAGCCTAAGATCAGACCTCAAAGTATTTGGCTCAGTTGCATATGTTTGGATTCCAGCGGCTAAGCGCTCTAAGTTGGATTCCAAAAGCCAGAAACTCATGATGACAGGGTATAGTGATCATCACAAGGCCTATAGGCTGATAGATATAGCCCCTGGTCGTCTTAGCTTCAGTCGGGATGTAGTATTTAATGAAGAAAAAGGATTCTTTCAGTCTTCTCCTTCTGAGCAGTGTTCTGAGGATCAGCCTCACAGTGTTCTTCTTCCGGTAGGTCCACCTAATGGGAGGGATGATGCAGCATCAGTGTTTGATAATACACTACCTGAGCTTCCTCCGGAAAATAACCCTCCTCTTGCTGCCCCTATTGTTCTTGAGCCTTCTCCACCTCCTCTTGATATTAGTTCCTCTACTCTTCGGCCTAAATGGTGGGCTAAAACCATTGGTGATCTCCGGGATGATGAGCTCCTTGAAGGTAGAACTTCTAGACATAAGAGCAAACAGCAGTCTACAGTAAATTTTGCTCTTATGGCTAACCTACACAGTATTTTTGAGCCTCAAACCTATTCAGAGGCTAAGGGTACATCTAAGTGGGAATAGGCTATAATTCCAAAGTCTTCAGAAGAATCACACGTGGACCCTTTCTAATCTTCCTGCAGGGAAAAAGCCCATCAGCTGCAAATGGGTGTATAAAGTGAAATACAAAGCTGACAGAACCCTAGACAAGTATAAAGCTCGTCTTGTGGCTCAAGGATTCTCACAAAAGGAAGGCATCGACTATGAGGAGACTTTTGCTCCTACAGCCAAGATGAGTACCATACGGCTTGTCCTTTCCCTAGCAACTCAGTTCAATTGGAAAGTTCATCATATCGATGTAAAGAGTGCTTTCCTAAATGGTGACTTACAGGAAGAAGTCTACATGACGCAGCCTACAGGATTCAAGGTTTCCAATCAAGAACAGAAAGTGTGTAGATTAGCTAAAGCTCTCTATGGATTGAAACAAGCTCCTCGGGCTTGGTACATGAAAATTGATCAATTCCTGACAGATCATGGCTTTCAACGGAGCCCATCTGATGCAAACCTATATATCAAGCATACTAGTGATGATATTTTGTTTGTGGTTGTCTATGTGGATGACCTTATCATTACTAGCAGCTCTGCACATTTGATCCATGGGATCAAACAAGACTTATGTTGCACCTTTGATATGACAGACTTGGGACTTCTTCATTACTGTATGGGGGTTGAACTCTGGCAAACTGAAAACAACATCTTTCTCTCTCAGTCCAAGTATGCCAAAAATCTTGTGGACAGGTTCAGAATGCAGGATTGCAAACAGGCCACGACTCCTATGGAACCAAGGCTCAAACTTTCAGCTCAGTCATCCTCCCCACTTGTGGATGAAACTTTATTCAGGCAATTAGTGGCAGCCTCATCTACCTTACTGCCACTAGACCTGACATCAGTTTTGCAGTGAGCTACATTTCCCACTTCATGTCAGCTCCTAAGGTTGATCATTGGATAG
>APFE031476873.1:0-19239 GCA_000404065.3 Pinus taeda
CACCTTTGATTCTAAAAGGATGCCCTGTTTGGGATTAATCAAGGATCTAGTGGTAAACCTTGCCCAAATTCCAATGAAAAGTGTAGTACTTGATATTGTTGTCACAGATATCCCTCCCAAGTTTGGAATGCTCTTTTCTAGGTCTTGTTGTGCTAAATTAGGAGGAACTCTGCAAATGGATATGTCATATGCTACTATTCCTATTTATGGAGGAGAGCAATTAAGATTGTATAGAGAGGTAAGGTTTGTACATACTGTTTGTAAGACTGACTAGCCAAGGAACCATCCAAATTATGCAATAGATCAAGACTTTGGTTGTTTTCAACTCACTTCAAACCAACATAAAACTCAAGTCAAAATTGAAGAGGTAGTTGAAAGTCCTGAGCCAAACCAAACTGATATTTGGAAACTGTTCTTTGATGGATCTTGCACGAAAGATGGGGCAGGAGCTGGAGTAGTTTTAATTTCACCTGAAAAAGAAAATATAACACAATCATGTAAATTAGACTTTGAAGTTACAAATAATGTGGCTGAATATGAAGCTTTCCTTTTAGGATTGCAATTAGCCAAAAGCTTAAAAATTCAAAACTTAAGTGTTTTACTGATTCAGAACTTATTGTTAAGCAAGTAAGAAATGCTTACCAGACCAAGCACCCTAGACTTAGGTCCTACCAAAATGAAGTATGGGATTCAGTTGAAAACTTCTTTGATGCTTTTAATTTGACTCATATTCCCAGAGATCAGAATATTCATGCAGATGTCTTAGTTGTCTCTGCTAGCTCTTTTAAAATTCCTAATCATATTGATGTACTCTATCAGATACATGTCAAATATAGCCATCTATCCCAGATAATCTGAAACATTGGCAAATATTCAAAGATGATGAACATTTGAAATCATTTCTGCAGGTAATAGATGATTTTTCATTTCTACAAATTGATGAAGATAGAACTGAAATAAATGAAAATGCACATGGAAATGATACTTCAGATTTTAAAACCCAAATTGCAAATCATGACATTATTCAATTATCTAATAATTTTATTCCAAAAGGACTCATTCCTTTAGAAAGATTGTTTGATCAAAATGATGTCCTTTGAAACCCTCAGTCCATTTCTTCTGAAGATGACATAGAAGAGATTAACATTGGAACTGATGAAGATATCAAAAACAACAAAATATGTGCATCCATAGACCTAAGATCAAAGCTCAATATCTTAAGTTATTGCAAAATTATAAGGATGTTTTTGCTTGGACTTATGCTGATCTAAAGACCTGTGATACTTCATTAATACAACATAAGATTCCTTTGAAGCCAGAAGCAAAACCTTATCAACAGAAACTTAGAAAGATAAATCCAGCCCTTCTACCAGTTGTAGAAAGGGAGATTAAGAAAATGCTATATGCTCATATCATCCTCCCTCTTAGATATTTTAATTGGGTTGCAAATCTAGTTCCTGTTAGAAAGAAAAATGGAGAAATAAGACTTTGTGTGGATTTTAGAAATTTGAACAAAGCATCATTAAAAGATAATTATCATTTTGCCCAAAATGGATTAGTTACTTCAAATGGTTTCAGGAGCACAAAGACTTTCTATGCTTGATGGTTTTTCAAGTTACAATCAGGTGAATGTTGATACAGCAGACAGATAGAAGATAGCCTTTACTACACCCTGGGGTACATTCATGTACGCTAGGATGCCATTTGGCTTAACCAATGCTAGAGAAACATTTCAGAGAGATATGGACATAGATTTTATGGGTCAAGTAAATAAATTTGTGGTTATTTATCTTGATGACATAACAGTTTTTTCTAAATCTGATCAGAAACATCTAAAGCACTCGATGAAGGTTTTTGACAGGTGTAGAAAATTTGGACTATCATTGAACCCTAAGATGTCCTTGTTTGCTGTCAAAGAAGGAAAATTGTTGGGTCATATAATTTTGAAGGAGGGAGTAGTAATTGACCCCAAACAAGTATCTGTCGTTGAAATATTGACCTTACCTAGAACAAGAAGGAGATTCAAGATTTTCTAGGCAAGATTAATTTTCTAAGGAGGTTTATTTCAAATTATGCAGAGATTGTAAAAGATATAACTAACATGCTCCGAATGGACCATGAAGTCAAATGGACTCCCACTTCTAGGCATGCATTTGAACAAATAAAAAAGGCTATCTCTGAAGCTCCCACCTTAGCCAACCCTGATTATACTAAACCATTTAGTATTTTCTCTTTTGCCTCTGAAACAACCCTTGTTGTCATTCTATTATAGAAAAATGAAGACAAAGGGTATGATGTTGTATTCAACACAGGGAAGGCATACCTCAAGCATTCTGCTTCAGGACAGGTCAACCAGATTGGTGTTAGGATCATGAGCCTCTACAAATTGGAGGTCGATGCATGTGCAACCTTGAGCAGTAAGGAGGAGAGTTCCCAAAGTAGAGATGTTGTGGTTTAGCAAGAGCAAGATAGAGCTCTTGAGATGGAGGCTCAACCAGTATCTCAGTTTGAGTCTAAGCTAGTTGGTAGTTAGGATGACTAGCAAGATGATGACGAGGACTGTAGCCCATGGCGAATGGAGACAACCACTCAGTTAGAGACTTCCACTATAGGGAGATTTTGAGCCAAGTGGTAAAAGTATTTGGTTAAGGGAGATCAGAAGAGAGTTGAGTCTCCCAGCACCAAGAAGCAGACACCTAGATACATAGGGTACTTAGCTCTTTCTAGTTTGGAGGGAGCAGCTGCAACAACCAAGAACTTGGTACAATTGAAGACAGACTCGGGTGGATGAGGTTCTTCCAAGAAGCCCTTCCTCGCTAAGAGGGAGTGTTGAAAATGTAGTAAGGAATGACTTCTTTGAATTGTGCCTTAGTCAAAGATGTTAATTCAAATTCAGTCTCATAGTTGCTTGAGTTAGATTTCAGTTAACATGTGTGATGTGGCCTATCACTGAATTATTGTCAGTTAATTCGAGTTAGATGGTTTTCAGTGAGTTGTGGACTAGTTGATGGCTAAAATTAGCTATCTAGTGGAGTTAACTCTTGTGTCTACTAGTTAATTGATTTCTAGTTCTAAAATAGAGATAGTTTTGAGTTTAGTTGAGTAGTTTACTTTCAATTAACTCAGCTTACTCTCATTTAACTAGTTGCAGCTACTAAAATTATCCCTAGTGGGTCATGCAATTTGAATTGTCTATTGAGATTGACTGAAGGAAAAACATGTATTTATTATGGTACACATGTTTTACGTGCAGAGCTTGAGAAGTGAGCAGAGCAATTTTCTTGGGAATTGCACAAAGAAATAGGATAAATTCCTATTTTTTAGGGGCTAAATTGCGCAAGGAAATAGGAGCTTCCTTGCAGGTTTATTTGGCTAAGTGTTGGTCAATCCTTGAGAGGAGTTTATCAGTATTGTAGGGGCTTCGGGCTTGACACAGACTCTTTGTAATAGATCATATTGCTTAGTTGATAATACAAGAAAGAGGGGTTTTTCCTAGTTGGGTTCCCTAGATAAATTTCTATGTGTGACCGATCTATGTGTGATTGTGTTTTTATTCATTTTTTCTTTCCGAAAAAAAACTGGTGGAGAAATCTTGTGTCTTTTGCAAATCAGTTTGCGCTCATTAACAATTACAATATTTCAAGGACTTTCTACATCTCAAACTCTGATGCAAAACCCCTCTTGCACCCAACAATGAGCCTGTCTGCCCTAGTAAGGAATAGATCATCAACAAACAAAACCAAGATCAAAGGATCACCATCAACAACCATGACGTATAGGTTAGAATCTACATCACTCTTGGTGAAGCCCAAACTCATCAAGTATCCCTTAATCCTAGAATATTATACCCTGGGTGCCTTCTTGAGTTTGTATAAAGCCTTATTCAATCTGCAAACATGGGACCCCTTCCCATGTACCAAAAAGCCCTGAGGTTTCTCTATGTTCACTTCCTCCTTAGTCACACCATTGAGGAACACGGTCTTTACATCCATCTGATATAAAATCCAACCCATAATTGAAACAACAGAAATAATAGTTCTGATAGAAGTGTACCTTACGACTAGAGAAAAAATCTCCTCATAGTTCTCTCGCTCTTTTTGGGATAACCCTCTCCCCACAAACCTCGCTTTGTACTTCTCTATGAAGCCATATGTTGCAAGCTTGGTCTTATAGATCCACTTGGAAGTCACTGTTGACTTCCTCTCTAGTCTCTAAACTATCTCCCACAAATCATTCTTCATGATGGACTGATATTCCTCCATCGTGGTGTGAAATTTTCGTTATTGCAGCCACTGGAAATTATTCTTCTAACTGAATAATATTATGTGTAGTTTATTTACTATTACGGAAAACAAAAACAAAATATTACTATTGCAATTTTCACCAAAAAATAAAATGCACTACGGAAACAAAATTGGAATTGAGAAAATAGAGCCCACACACACACAATAAAATTGACAACGTTATTTTTGGACACAAGTCCCTGGAAAAACCCAATGTGGGAAAAATAGTGCAACAGATGAGGGTTTTATTATAATATGTAGCAGTGAAATCAAAGTACATTATTTGGATGCTCAAACTGGAAATCCTCAGCAAAATAATCTAGACAAAAATTAGTGAAACAATTTTTTGTCTCGCCTGACATTGATCTAACTCCAAAACTAACACAAACTAGGCTACTCGAAACCCCTGTATCAGCCTTTGCGTTGCCTCTACGCACGTCAAACTCGCACTGCCTATGGAACTATTATGATGCTTTTTTCCTTACCAACTCAACCTCTGAAGATGACTCCCTTAGCCTTCTGGAATTTTTTCAGCCACTAGCAACTGAATCAACCCTCTCACCAGCTAAATCAAACTCCCTCTGAAGTTTCCTTTGTAGTCTTTACTTAACCTCACTGAGGAAAACTTGGGCCTCTTGGTGCTGACTCTCTAACATTGGAAAAGTCCACCAGAATCATTTTCTATGCTCCCTCTAGCCTTTATGTCCCTTCTGGCTTGAACTCTTCTTCCCTACTCGACCTTTGCAGCTGGATAGCTCGATCTACCAAGGAACTCGCTCTCTTGATGTGTCTTCTCCTTCCTTATCGTCCGCTCTTATAATCACTCATTGGTGAACCAAAGGTCATGATTAGATCCCCATCAATGGCTAGAATCATCTCAAACTCAATTCGTGTGAGTTTCTAAAGCATTCTCACATTTCCTTAATTAATTGTTATTAATTAACCAAATTTCCTAAGTTAGAAAAAAAATAAATGATGGTTAATTAATTTAATTAATGTTTTTCACAAGCTTATCTTACGAAACATTTTCTGGGTTTTGAATATATCGCGTTCTTATCCTCTCTAACACAAATCGAGACTATAACACCTCTCTGATGCTACAAATACTAATACTCCCTCTTAACAAGGAGGGTGTTCTCTCCCATAACATCTTCCCTCGCGTTGTTAATGTCTAACAACTATGACCACCTCTCACTGCCCACCAAGCTACTGTGAATACTTTGATTCAGCTGTCAACCTTGTAATTGAACCATATTCCATTTGTGTTGTTATTGACATTTTATTGTACCACCCTGTACAGTTGCAGTCTCATGTTGTTGTTGCTGCAACTGAAAACTCTAAATCAATTGTGTCCCTGTACTGACTTTGCACTTGTCTATTGAGTCTCTAACTACAACTATCCTTTGCATTGTCTATTGAGTATTTGTCTACACCCTGACTATTTATGAACCCCTTAATAACTAGTTGAAACTAGTTCTGCAACTATCCCTCAAGATCTGGTTGCGCCATGTTGAACATCATGATCCATCTACTACTCAAAAAAAAAAATGTGGGCCTTTATTGATAAGGTAATTATTCAAGGGGAAACACCTGTTCGATGTAGTCCTCCTCAAACCCTGCTCAAATGTTTGCAACTCTAGGAACTAGAGCTCAATATCTCCCCACCACTCTCCTGGAGGTATAACTGAATGCAAAGTGAATTCATCCTCCAACTTGTTGGACAAAGTATTAATCTCTACCGAATTTGTTGCCTGTTCGTGCTTCTCCTTCTTATCCTTCTTCTTATTGGGACACTTGGTACTACAGTGACAAAATTCACCACATCTGAAGAAATTAATCTTTGATAGGTCTTTCTTCTTCTTTTCTTATCCCTTTGAGCTTTGTCCCTAACTGTGACATTTCTTCGCCTTCCCTTTCGATGCAAGAGCTACATTCTCCTCGTCTTTTACACTCTTCGGTCCTTTGCTACTATTGCTACCGATAGTACTCTCGACAAGAGAAAGCCTCATCTCTTCTTGAGTGAAATCACTCCCCAATTGATCCCATCCAGGTAATTGATCTTGTCTAGTGATACCTTGGACGAAAGTTTCCCACTTCTTGGTGAAACTGTTGAGAGTTGTACGTACTAGTTCACTCTCGTGAGGTGTCTCCAACTACTGCAAGATCATCTTAAACATTCTGAATTCTAGTGAGATAAGGAGTGACTCCACCCTTATGCATCCTAGTGGTCCTCTGCTTCTCTTTCGAGAACATCTTCTAGTTCTCGAAAGGATTCTAGAAAAGTGTTGCGGCTACATCCCACATTTCTTTGGCCATATTCTTTGCAACTAAATGTAAGACCATAGGATCTCAAACTCCATCAAGGATCACTCTATTCGCCTTGGCCATCTCCTTATTGTAATTCTATATTTGTTGCAAATTTGTAGGTATGGCTATAACTCTTTTTGCATAAGTCTTCAAACCATGCTCATCTAGAAATAAAGTCATTCTAGCTTTCCAGATACAATAGTTAGAGGCTCCTTCAAGCCTATCTTGATCTTGAAGTCTTGTTGAGGCCATTCATGTGAAACTCAGATATGGGAAAAAAATGGAATATCCTCTTTTTCTGGCTCGGTTGCCTGCTCTACCACTCGCACTCCCTCTTGGAATGCACAAATTTGTCCTGCTATTGCCTTATTCTATGTAAATCTCAGATTTCCTCCAAAAAATTGGATCTGGAAACCCTCAAGGGAACTCTGGAAAATTCCTTTATGTGTGTGCTTTTTCTCTTCTGTCTAACGCTGATCTGTTCCTACAAAACTTGTTGCAAAATCATTGTGCCCAAATTTTCTCAACAATCTAACTAATATGCTCACCAGAACTGCTTCTCAGAAACACCACTTCTTGCAAATCACTACAACTAAGGATTTTTGCATTTTCTAATATCTGCAAAATGAAAACTGAACCCTTACGTCCGCTAATTTACACTCATGGCTAGCCTCTGCGTAGATCCAAATTTTTTTCCTAAAGACTCCCTCTGAAGCTGCAAAATTTCTCCCTCATTACTAAGCCATTGATTTGTCTTCAACTCTTCTTTGATACCATGTGAAATTTTCACTATTGCAGCTACTGGAAACTATTATTCTAACTCAATAATATTATGTGCAGTTTATTTGCTATTACAGAAAACAACGAGTAAAATCACTACTGCAGTTTTAGCCAAAAATAAAATACACTACAGAGACAAAACTGGAACTGATAAAATAGAGCACACACACAATAAAGTGGACAACATTATTTTTGGACAAAAGTCCCTAGAAAACCCCAATGGGGGAAAATTGTTGTAGTAGATGAGGGTTCCATTAGTATATGCAATAGTGAAATTTGAATACAATATTTGGATGCTCAAACTAGCAGTCCTCGGCAAAATAATCTAGACAAAAACTAGTGAGACAATTTTTTGTCTCACCCAACACTGATCCATCTCCAAAACTAGCACAAAGTGGGCAACGTGAAACCCCTGCATCAACCTTTGGGCTTCCTCTACGAATTACAAACTCACACTTCCTATGGAACTGCTCTGATGTTGTCATTATTCCCAAATCATCCTTTGATGATGATTCACTTGGACTTCTGGAATTTCTCCTAGTAACCAACACCTGAATCAACCCTCTCTCTAGCTAAATTGACTCCCTTTGGAGTTGCCTATGCAACCTCATAGATGAAAACTTATCCCTCTTACTATTGAATCTCTAGCACTAGAAAAATCCATTGAAATCAATGTCTCTTCTCCCTCTAGCCTTTGCGTCCCTTTTGGCTCAAACTCTTCTTCCTTGCTCGACCTCTGCAACTAGATAACTCGATTTGCCAAGGAACTTGCTCTCCTAATGTGTCTTCCCCATCCCCATCATCCTACTATTATAATCTCTCGTTGGTAAACCAATGACCATGATTAGATCCCCATCAATAACTAAGAACATATCAAACTCAATCTGTGTGAGTTTCTAGAGCATTCTCGCCTTTACTTAATTAATTGTTATTAATTAACCAATTTTCCTAAGTTAGACTTAGGAAAAATCTAAATGATGGTTAATTAATTTAATTAAGGCACTTCACAAGCTTATCTTGCGAAACCTTTTCTAATTTTCGAATATATCGTGTTCTTAGCCTCTCTAGCACAAGTTGAAACTAGAACACATGTCTGTTTCTAAAAAAACTAACAAATGGCATCCTTGCAAACCCATTGGCCTACTTTCTCCTCATAACTGTACGGCCCATAATTAATCATGTGGCTCATCAATGTTATATAACATGAGATCCTCTATGGTTGTTTGCTCTCCCTGAAAGTACCCTTTGGATCTACATGCCTCTCTACATCCTACAGGGTGTCACAAAGCCATTGCAGTCTCTTCCACGTCACTGCAATATTTCTAGGCAGGTCAACTAGCTTTGCTGGCTCTACAGACTCCTCCTGATAGTCTGAAGGATGAATAATGGTACTAGATCGATCCACATCCTTTGGAACCTACTGCTCCTCACTATCAATCTCCATATGAGACTCTCTAAACCTCCTAGAAGCTACCTTCTCATCAAAAGTGACATCCCAAATAACCTCAATCTGATATTGTCCTAGAATGTAGATCCATGTCTTCAACAAGAAATCATTAATGAATGTCGCATAGTGTATGAAACCACTCAAAGATGATATTTTCATCAGTCTGCATACAAATAAATGTAATAGATCCAAGATTCCATTTGATCTCCTATCACTGCTCGAAAAAAATCCCTTGCCATTCTTTCCAAGTGGAAAACCCTTGCAAACACCCTCAAGCTCTACCTAGAGATCTAGAATACTTATAACCATCTTCCTCAATGTTGGAAAATCCTTGTAATGTAGGTGATAAAATCTTTGATTCCATAGCTAACATAAATAAATATTGTCATGTACCAATTCCTAAGCTTGACATCCTAACAGTCTATACATTTCTCGCTCTCAAACACCAATCACTTCTGCTAAGTCTATGCTCAAGCCCTTAGGCCATATAAGAACCTGACCATCAACAAATGCAACTTTGCAACCTTTATCTTCCAATGTTGAAATAAAGAGCACATTCTTCTTTAATCCTAATACAAACGATACATCTCTCATGTGTAGAGAATCTCTAGACTCTAGCTGAATTGATGTTGTCTCAACTCCTTTCACTGCATACTTGGAATTATCTCCAAGTTTCACCTGCAATGTAGAATCCTTCTCTGACAAATATGTGAGAGAATCTTGTGAACTTGTCATGTGCCTAGAAGAACCACTGTTCACCAACCAAATATCACTATTGTCTGTAATAGTGCATGTAAGAGCGAAGGCAAAGAAATATTTTTTTCAAAATCCATTTGTAATCTCATCAAGTTTATATTTTGTTGTCTTCTTCTATGATAAATGCTCATCATCAGCATCAACATAAGTTGTTGATGCATGTTGCTTCCCCTTCCTTTTCTTATGAGGGAACTGGGAGGTATAGTGGCCAAAAATATGACATTTGAAACATCTGATCTTTTAAAGATCCTTCTTCTTCTAATCTTGAACTGGAGGTTATTTTCCACCTGTATTCTTCTTATCAAAGTTTTATCTTCGTTTTCCTTTCCTTGCATGAGCTGCAAGGGCTTGAGTTTATTCATCCTAAGGTCTCTACAAGTTGTTAGTGGACAACAAGCTGGCCTCCTCTTGGACACAATCGGTGAAAAGTTGATCAAAATTGTGCATCTCAGCTCATGCACAAATACCCCTCACAAATGGATCCCATGAAGAAGGAAATCCATTAAGAGTCACTATAACAAGCTCTGCATCATCAATGGTATCTTGAATGCTCTAATTTGATCTCTCAACTGGGAGACTCTCATGAGATAAGAGGCAATTGAATCTTATCTCGTCATCATGATACTATGGAGTTGATGCCTTAAGACTAATTTCCTACTAGAGTTCTTACTTTCAAACAATCACACCAAGACATCATACATCTCTTTGGAAATATTCAACTCAACAACATGTGGAATCAAAAGGTCATTTATGGAATCTATCAAGATCCTCTTAGCCTTTGCTTCATTCTTCTTATGCTTAGCTTTCTCCTTAGCATCTTGAGGTTCTGAGATACTTTCCTTCACATAATTCAGAATGTCATTTTCATCCAAGAAAAGGAGTATACTGGTCTTCCAAGATCTGAAATTAGAAGCACCATCAAACCTATCTTCTACTCTGAGACTTGGCACCATATTGGCAAGAGATATGAAATATGATCAAGTTGTTGAACACTGAAATATTAGGCTTGTTCAACATATGATCTTTCCACAAAGCTCGAATAAGATGTTGAAATTCTATGCGAAGTGCAATAGAATACAATTTTCTACTATGATAATTACTTCATAATGATTTTCAACTAGAATTTCTAATGCCACTTATATCATTGATAATTACAAATAAAAAACCTCAATAGAAAATTTAACGTAAACAGTAAAGATCATAGAAAGACAACCATGCACAATAGACATAGTATTTTTACCCTGGGAAACCCAACCTTAGGAGAGAAACCCAACAATCTTTTCTTAAGGAGAAATTGTATTTTAGCAAGGTTTACAAATCATAAGTTTGTTTAGAAATCTATGCCAATATACAATTCAAAATACAAGTAAAAAATGGCCAAACAACTACTAGTCAAACAAGTCAAACACACATAAGTCAATGCTTGTTAAACTATCAAACTCTATGGTCAACTTGTCCTGGTCAAACTTGATCTTGCGATCAACTTGGATCTATGGTGAACTCCTACAATCAAATCCGCATGTGCGGTTGCGGTCAAAGTCTGCAGCCAAACCCGCATGTGCGGCGTCCAAAATTTGGTCAAACAACTCAGTCAACTCTCAATCAAATTTGGTCAAGACAACTCAGTCAACATCTATTTTGAAGAGCATATAATGCTTTCCACCCTCCTAAAATTTTGTTCTTTCTGTAGTGCTCCCAATTAAGCTTATTGTTGAAATCAATCTCGAGGTACTTGTATTCATTTACTTCTTCAAGAATGTTAACTTCAAAGAAGAACGTACACTGGCTCTACTTCTTTTTATTTGAGAAAATCATTATTTTGGTCTTGCTAGTATTGATTTGCATCCCCACTTCTTTACAAAAATGCTCAAGGGCATATAGGTGCATCTGCAATCCTTGGGCCGATTTAGCAATTAATACAAGGTCATCAACATATAAAAGAAGCTTTATCACAAACTCCCCCAACCAAACACCATCCCCACCGTGCAGATTTAACCACTCTTCCAATTTATCATTATATAAACCAAAAATAGTAGGGGATAAAGGGCAACCTTGCTCGACTCCAATGTTACTTCTAAAGCTTTATGAAATACGTGTTGAAATTCTAATTTTGACTTTCACCTCTTCATAAAGCCTATGGACAACAACTCTATAATGCAAAGGAATTTCAAGTTCTTCCATTCTACTCCACAACTTATCTCTAAGGACGGTGTCAAATGCCTTTTTGAAGTCAACAAAGTAGCAAACCACTTCTTCTTTTCCCTCCCAAACCTTTTCAATAATGTGTCTCAAGGTGATACCATGATCTACTGTAGAATGCTTCAGCCTAAATATTTGTCACTGCACTTGCATGGGGTCGGGATGGAGGACAGGAGTGAAATTATTAACATACAAGTTTATGCGACAATTAAAATAACCAGAAATATAAGCCAAATCAAGTTGATGGGAATATATATGTGGTATTTGGCTCTTGAGAGGATGAACGTAAAATATTTGACAAATCACGCCAACAAAGCATATTTATATACATATAGAATGAGATGATTAAGTCCCATATGAGGAGGCATTTTCAATTCCAACGCCAAAATGCAACAGGGAGGCGTACAACCGACCTATTCACCTTTCCTTTTGTTTTTCAAGGCCTACAAGGGGTTTTTGGCCTTGCAGCGGAGTATGAAAGTCTGGGCTGAAAGAAGTCGAGGGCATTGGATTCAAATATTTATGTGAGAACTCTCTGGCGGATATGTATACTAAATACGACATTGTCCGTGATCTATTTGACAAATCTCTTGGAAGGATGTGGTTTCAGGCAAGCAACAGCGTACATAAGTGAAATGTGCAGAGTAATACTTCAAGCTGTTTAACAAAATACCTCAATCAGGTGTTATTTCTTGGACTTTTATAATCTCAGAGGAAGGGCACGATATGTTTGACAATATCCTTGAGTGAGATACAGCCTCACGTGCAATGTGATGATACCAGGGTATGGCCATATTGGGCTGCGTGAGCACGCTCTGAAAATGTTACATGAAACGCAGAGATGGATGATTTCAAAAAATTTCGAAACTGACAGCCGTGCCTTCAGCATCATGGGTAACTCATATATATTGAAAATCCAATGAATATGGGCTCTAAGGGGGCGAATCAACGTGGAACAAAGCCTAGAGTTTGAGCTTTGGTGAGAGATAATTAGATGCTATGGCTTCTTCCATCTTGTGGCAATCATAATATTTATGCTATGGCCTAGATTCGTGCCGACTTCATAAGTTTAAACCAGCAAGAATACTGTTGGGTATAATCTACAGAGCAGAGAATGACTTTATCAGCAAAATTCCTTCTAGGCGGCTTGGTTTTCAGGGGATCTCTTTGACTCCATGGATTTCTCCCCTCTAATTGACGCAGACGCTTCTTTAATGTCTATAATGGGATTTTTTTTTGGAGATTCCGGTGATGGAATACCGCGGATGCTTTTTTAAACGGAGTTGTTTATAATGAGATTTTTATGGAGATTCTGGTGATGGAATACAGCGGAAAAAATTGAGGTTAAATATTGATTTGTTGCAGTTAAAAAATATACTGAAAAACTTCTGGAAGGTTTTGATTGTGCAGAAAATAGCTATCAAACTTGTGATTCCAATAAATTGCTGCCAGTTTTAATTAGAAAAACTCCCTGAAAAACTTCAAAAAAATCCCATTATAGAGAACTGCTCTTTAAACTCCCCAATTTTCGAACACTTGCAGAACATAAAATGGTGTGCAAATGACTCGGAAAGGGCCCAGAACTATCAAATATCTTTCATATAGCGACGTAGTTCATTTAATAACTGAAGAACAAGACCGTTAGAAGATCGTTAGAAATCTTCAACAATGCCGCAAAACGGAAAGGGTTTTAGGGAAGCCCTGAAGAGGACCAACATATAACTCTGGAAGTATAGATGGTGGAGGCCGCAGGATTTTGCAACTATAGGGCCTCTGTATTTAAGGCCACTGGCTATTAAGGTTTCTAGGGTTTCTTCCCTTAGAATATCAAACCAATGGTGAATAAGCTTATCCCATTGCTTAATATGGTTTTGATAGAGAAAATTGTTGCTGCGAGCAAGACCGCTGGCAGCATCTTGCTTCCCGAGAGCACTAGCAAGGGTTGATGGAGAGCAGTTTGTTTTCCATGTCATACATAATATGGTAAATCTGCTGTTGAACATTCCAAATATGAGCATGCCACAGTATGACAACATCTCAAGGCACAACAAACCGCTATTGTCTAAAACCATGTAATTCTCTTTGGGCAAATGGTAATCCGCTCCCCGGAAATGAAATGTAATAATGGGAAATTTTGGCAGAGACGCCCTCGATGCAGTCGGTTTATGGCACAGGTCCAACGCAATTGAGAGCCATCCGTTACAGGAAGTTTAATTAGAGAATTCAATTTCTGCTTCACTGCATCATAACCGGTTAGTTTGAGGTATGCTACTGTCATCCCAGAATCGATAACAAAGCCGCCAGGGTCATCAGATTGAAGCCTGAAAGTATCTTTCATAATATTCAACAATTTTCCGAAAACACTGATGTCGTCCAGAGAATGATTATAGAAGGTTGATTCTTGATTGTTTTGGACAATGGGAGTCGAACTCGACACCTTGCCCCTCAATCTTGCAGGTTCTCCAAACATCGGAGGCTCGTTTTTGACTGGGAATCCTCGATTGTTATCAGACAGTAAGAAAACTTCCTGGGCATTGAAGCAGAGAGCTGTGAAATTAACGAGAGGGGACCTTGTCCCAAGCCCACTATCCCGGCTCCTTGATCGAAGCCGTTGCCTTCATTATTTGACCGCATACAAAGGCAATATTTGGGAATGTTTGCTTTGTTCCAGATTTGGAAGTTAATGTCAAGGTCTCGTATGAGAAAATCCCCACAGTAATTGAGAAATCGCCATAGTATACTGGTATTCACTGCTAGCTATATTCTTGCTTTCAAACTCTGGCAGCGCGTTGCAAAGAAGGCTTTTGCATGGTACCTTGTTGTAAGTGGAAGAACGCGAAGGATAATAGATTGAAGTTGGTTGCTTATAGAAATAGTGCAGGGCTTGCAGTGCATCCATGTTAGGTCGCTTCCTGTGTCAAGAAATTGTAGAATAGGATAAGCTGGCATGTTGATTGCCAACTTCACGAGGAATTCTCCACTTCCTGTATCTACAGAAGCTCGAATTTCTGTGGCTTTTTACAAGTTTTGATCACCGAACTGGCCCGGTATGCATTGCAGCCTTTGCTTGCTTCGTCCGAATGCTGTTTGCAGGAAATGAGGGAAACTGATATTCCCTGGACTATACGGAGACAACACGAGCTATATGTATCAGATTTTCTCTGAATCCAGAAAGTTGTCTGCTTGGTAGCTTCTCTCCATTTACAAGAGAAGTGTATCTGGCTGATACAGGAAGCAATAAGAACATAATGAACAGAATCCCCATGATAGCACTAAACATCAAATGCTCTGCAAAAATGTATGTTGTTTTAACCATAAATTGCATATATAGTCATTGAGAAGATCAGAAGGAATATTGAACTTGAGCAAACCAATAATTCAGCCCTGGGTTGGCATTTAAGTTCATTGACGGATGCTGATTCATTCTCTTCAAGTAACACATCAACAAGGTTGCTACAGAATGGATGACTGAATTGGTGACTGCAACACTCAAGCTTGAGGACATCTGTTACAGACATATTAAACAGATTGTTGCAGCAGTTGCAATGCACATTCCAGATTGACTTATTGCTTCTAGGATGAAGCAAGCAATATTGTGAAGGCATTTCAAAACTTCATCTTGGCATCTCCACTCCCTTTTGGTATGAGATATGATGGTATTTTGCAAATTTTATATTCAGATTTGAAGATCTACAGCTACATCATACATGGACTTGAACATATTAGATTGGAGATATCCTGAGGGCTATGCTGCATACCATGAATTTGTATGGGCAGGAGTAAGAGAATTTTGCTCCAATTTCTTCTACTCCACAAACTCATTGAATCATGCCATACTGCTAGTCATATGATTCCCCATAATATGGTTATGAAGCAGCTCAACCATCCACGATTTCTGATTTTCCAAGACTTGAGTTTGTGTTGCTCATACTTACATTTCCTTAAGAGACAGTAACACTGCAGGCATTGGCGTTGTTGGGATTCTTCTTACAACAATCATTCTGTTTTAAAAACGAAAAGGATAAGATGATAGCCATGCCTATAAGAGGGCACCACCTTTGAGGAAAAAAATAAATCTTGGTCAATGCATCATCAGTGAGCAATTCTGCTTGTTCCAAACTAGGCAGCGTCCTTGACACTGCTACAGCAATATGAAACATAAAGAAGGATCCTTTAAAAGGACAAAAAAGTGGCAGCTACCATCTCACATGGATATAGAGGAATTTTTTTATCAAGGAACTTGGATGATTGCTTTATAGCGTCGCATCAATAGGAATGATGTACTCCTGGCCCCTTATGCTTCAAAAAGAAGAAACATGCCATGTCAGGACCTCAGAATAATTCAAAAGATGAAACGTGCCCTGCCAGGATCACTGGAGATGATCCTTTGTCCGGATGCTGCTAGGTTCACCGGACTATTCAAACTCAGGCTGACCATTCATCGCATCTTCTGGGTATATCTATTTTCTATTTGCTGGTGTAAAAGGCAGTTGCACGGCACCACTATACCAGCAAGTGTTCACTCGACAGGGTTGCAGTATTTTCCGGAATAGCCACAGCCCCAGTATGATTTAATGTGATGCAAGCCTTGGGTATGAAAGAAAGGCCGTTACAGTAGCTAAAAAATAAAATTCCAAATCTGTAATTTAATTACCATTCTGGAAAATGCCTGCCTCAAAAGCAAGGGAACGAGTTACAGTATGGGAAGATCAATGGTCAAGGATCAAGCATTTCAAGAAGCATTTTGGAAGCTCCTGATGAAGGTTACGTTTCAGATTTTCTTGATTTTACTAGATTATTTTATGGACATCATGCTTCATCCTTATTATTTATTGTATCTTTCATTGATGTAAGGGCAAAATTTCATTTTGTTCATGAAACAGTGTGTTCCAATGATGTCAATTATAGGGCTATGCAAGCTTGGTTTGCGATGAATGACTATGAAGGGGCAGCTAAATAAAGTAGATGTAATTAGAGATGGGTGGTGAGGGGACTCGTTTCTCCTAGAGGTCCCAGGAGCTGAAGGAAATGATAATTCTATAGACTTCGCTGCACAATTAGAGGACTGCTCACAATTTGAGATTGAGAATTTTCAACGGGCAAAGCCTGAATCTGTACTATTTAGTGAGTTTATTATCACTATTAGAAACCCAGAAGGAGCACATGGAAGGCATGTAAAGAAGCCATCAAGAGATAATGGAGTTAAAAATCAGGTTTGCTTCACTCACATAAGGAATGGCACTAATCTTTGCGGTCTGATGCAGTCAATCAAGCTATCCCAGAAATTTCCAGTTTAGGGCAATGCACTACCTTCCCAAATGAACATAAGTGATGTTCTGAGAGAGTGCAAGCAGCTAAACCAAGGAATGCTACAGAAATTGGTGTTCCTAAGCAATAGCATGTCTTCTTCAAAAGATGTTCTGGTTGGAAATTTTTACACATTCAATGTTCAGCACCTTCTTCCTATTGCATTGACATGTGTTTTGGGTGATTTCTGGGTTTTTATCTCCAGATGTTGATATTTCAGTTTCCTGGTTGATGCAATACAATGATGAAAAAAATATCAACTATTCTGTAGCACTTTGCATGTGTTTTCTATATACTTCAATGAATATTCAGGAGTGCTAAAATTCAGGTCAGATGGTTTCAAAGCAAAGAAAAATGAAGCAGGACTTAATTAATGACCTGCCTAGTGTAAAGCAGATACTACGTGCTGCAAAACGATGTCCATTATGCAAGATTGCTATCTCCAAAACACACAGCTGCAACAAGATGACTTGCTATAATTGTGGTCAATACTTTTGTTATAGGTGCAACAAAGTAGTGGATAGATATGACTATTTCAGTGGTGGAAATTGTATATAAGTTGAGCAACAACATATTCAAAACTGGGAGAGGGAAATGAATGATTGCCGACTTGAACATCTAGCTCGAGTGGAACCTTGGCCTCATCTTGGTCGTCCATGTCCAAACTATGGTCAACTAAATCTAAAGCTAGGAAATAACAATACATATTCTGTCGGTCTGGTGAACACCATTACAACGCTTTGTGTTGTAAAGTTGCATGATGCAGCTCTGAACATTATGGACCACAAGGGTGTGAACAACATACAACAGATTGACAAGTATAAATATAGTCTGGTGTGAAGAAGTAAAGTCTTGTGAATTGGTCAGCAATTATTGACTAGTCTACCTGAATGGTGGCCACAACTGAATACAGAGCTTCCTAAATTGTTTCATCTACCTGAGATGCCAAGTGGTATTACATTTTATAGTTTGATAAAATCATCAGACACCCACAGAAACTTGTACCATGGACGGTGATTCATCAATCTACAGATTACACATAAGGCACATTCATGGAAGAGGCTATGACATGGTTGATAGGTTGTTGAATCTTTTGAAGAGGTGGGTAATAGCACCACTAACAACAGAAATTATGAGCATAAGCAATAGCATACAAACAGAAACAAAAACGAAAATCATTCCTACTTAACAGCTGCATTCATATAGTCTTGCTCTCTCCAAGATAGCATGGCAATCAACACATCCTTAGGTCCATAATCATAGGAAGGCTGCATACCTATGAAGACATGGTTAAACTTAGTAACAGTGCATTTCTTGGATGATGATTAAGCATATTACCTTCAACAATACAATGTGTGTAGGAGCTCTCTATCTGCAATCAAGGAGAGAGGATTATCTTGCACTCAAGTATGTTTTTAGACAGAAAAAGGCAGGCTTTTAAGGTGTCTATTTCAAATGAATTTCCAACATTTGAACAGAGTTCTTGGATATCTAAGTTAGTCTGGATTACTCAAAATTTCCAGGATTGAGGACTGGGAAAATAGCACATCGAGGCTTTGCAACCTAAAAGCAGGATTGCAAATCATGGAAGCAACAGTAATGTTATATGCAAGAGTAGTGCTCATTGAGGAAGCACTTAAATGCCTGATGTGGTTTGCTCATTGATTGTCATGTTACCTTTAGAGTTAACCTCTTGCTGCTAATCATGTGTTATATGGAGGATTCTCTGTTCAAGAAAGAACAATGACAGGGCACTAACGTGCAGAATGTGCCTTAATTATTCACTAAAGTTTTACCTTGAGAATATTTCTTGCTGTTAACTGTGCAGTGCGTATTATATGGTTGTTTTTTCTCATTTGGAGCAGAGTATGTCCATGAATTAATTATTGCAGGCATTAATCCTATTTGATTTCATGTCTTATCAGGTATAGTGGTTATTTGTGCTGGGCTGCACACCCTTCAATGTGGGGCATGATAAAAACCTATGGATCTTGTTTATGCACAGGGAATTGAGGATGCCCTGAAATAAAGACATCGGTGTAGCATATGAACAATGCACCTACAATATACTGACTGCAAACACGAAAGAAGGGAGGAGAAATCGCATGGGACAACAGTTCTTGCATCTTTTGACTGTAATTTAATGCATTGAGGACAATG
>APFE031476877.1:0-10566 GCA_000404065.3 Pinus taeda
AACTAAAAAAAATTCTTTTTTGTTTTAATTACTTTTTACCTGCATACATTCTCACCTTACATTTAATACTGATTGATTATTGTAATACTACCCGCCGATTATACAGCATTAGTAATTATATGGTTTTTGTTTGATGACAACGATTTACACGTTGCGACACCTCGGATTTGACGGAAGGGTCATGCCATCTTGGCACTCCAGTTATCATCTACCAGTTAACTTAAATGCATTGTCCACTTGTAATTTGGAAGGCGATCCACCTGTATCTCCGGACAGGGCACCTGGTTTCCTTACGATCTTTCTGGATACGATTTTTGGGAACTGGTTGTGGTAGCTGGTGGCAGTAAATGCCACAGCCAAGCCCGCCATAACCTCGGGATGCATCCAGCGATGAACGACCAGGATTAAGATCTGGAATCGACGGTGGAAAAATGTTTTGCGCCGATTGATAAAGTTTGCTTAGGGTTTTAGTCCGCCATTTGCATAGGTTTAACTTGTGAGATGAGCACAGCTCTCTGTCGAACAGTGATGACCTTCTCAGCCTTGGTCCGACTCTCGCTTGAGATTCTTCGCTGCTTGTCTTCTACTGATAGTTCTATTCGGTCGAGGGTGAAACCAATGTTTCGCTGCACAGCTTGACAGAACCTCTGATGCTCAGGTAACTGTCAGTTTATTAGCTTATGTGAATTTTCTTTTACCCTACTGGAATGAATTTAAACGCCACTATGTATGTCTGTTTCAGGGTATCCAGCGTGAAGGCTCATGGCGACAGGAGAGCAGGGAGGTTTTATCGGACTGCGCAAGCCGGGTAAGTGATTCTAGACACAGTCTTCGAATTTATTAAGCTTAAAACCAGTCCTGAATACTATTTCTTTCCGTGCCAGGGGTTTTGTTCTCCTCCGAATGATTTTTCTCGAGCCATGAAGCTCTCGTCGGCATTATTGTTACAGAGAGTTGGGTTTATTTGTGAAACCCTAAGGGTTTTCTTTTATATAATTTAAATGGCCTCACTCGAGCTCACTCGAGGGCCTGAATGTAATATTGTGCTTTCCTATTTTCCTAAAATTTCCTGAGTCATACGACAGACTCGTTTGTTTACTGTACTATGCTCTCGGTGTGATATTTGGCTACTGTGTTACTTCGCCAGGAATTCTGCTTGTGCCTACATATATATATATTTTGACTTTCATATATGGCGATGTCATCTTTCGGCTATCCTATCTGAACATTGAGCATTTTATGTCAGATTATTACTTATCTTATGACATGGTTTTAATACAAAGGTTATGCAATATTTGTGTTTTCCGTCTCATATCTCAGACTATCTTCATTTCATTTCTATTCCGCAATAATTTTGTTTTCTAATATAGTAGGTTGTAATTGCCGGCTAAGAGCAGTAGAATGACCACCGGTTCTCAGTTAATCATTCGCGTCTTAGGGTTTTTACAGGTCCATTTTCTTGCATATATATATAAGATTCGGTCACAGTCGGACTGTGTCTAATATTCGTGATTCATATGTAAATGATTGTTACTTACAGGTTATCTACTCCTTTTTTTTTAATTATTATTTCAGAAGTCTCACCTCGGTCACGCAAGGCATTCATTTTTTTTCGTTCTTTGTATTTCCGCATCTGAACTTTATTATCACAGTTATATTTGTCTTTATATTGGAAACATATAACGCATAATATAGTCAAAGGTCTTTCGGCCTTATAGCTTACGGCTCTGAACATTAATATGGTAAATGTATTTAGTATACAGTTTATAATGGTAACCGGGAGTTCGTATCACCGAACTTTCCGTAGTTTACTGTCTTTTGCATTATGCGCAGGGTCTGACAGCGTTACCTCGTTCATCTGAATTCCTAAGATTGACATGCATGATATTACATTTATCTGTTAGCACTGGTCGTCCTTAGAATATTCCCTAATTCAGATTTACCCAGTAAACAGATAAGGTTAACTTTCTCATTGTGTAATTCTGTTATTGAAGGCAGTCCTACAGGTCTTGTGATTAGTCTACTTTACTGTTAATTACAACCCTCACAGACTTACATTAAATTCTAATAATTCTCGAAGGTTACTATGAGTACTTGTTTACAGCTAGCAATAATTTATGTAATTTTGCTATGAAATCTTATTCATTTCAAGAATGGCCTTAACCGATTCACTGAGAATTCCTCACTTACCAACTTTAATAACTCTACAGATTTGAAAGAATTTCTCAGTATTCATTGTAAGCGTAGGGTACTTACCTGTACTGCGCTTTCTCAATTTCTGAACACTTTTATACTGAGTAGCTCCTTCAAGCTTGTTATCCTCCCAACCATGAGATCAGTCTCTCAGATCTGATTCTCTCCCCCAAGCTCCCTTGGAGGCCACTGCCTCTAGCAAGGTGATGCACGCTAACAGCGATGCCAAGTAACGCACAGCAGTGCTGGTACCATCTGGTCCTCACCAGACTTGGTACCCTTTCTTAGTTCTGTTTCTTTCTTTCTGCTTTTCTCCTGCCTGTTCCTTAACAGCCCAGGTCCCTTTTCTTTTTCCATTTCTATGGAAAGAAAAGTAGTTAGGGTTGCCCCCTCATAATTGGCAACTGTTTCTTTAATTAAACAAGCAGAAGTAAATAACTTCTCTCATAAGATTATTTACAATATTATTTAATCCATCATTTGAACTAATAACATTTCCACAAAACTTAAAGTAATAATTCCAGTTTTCACATTTACCTAACATGGTAATTTAGAAAATTATTCATATGACTCTTTGGGTCATTACATCTCCTCCCCCTGAGATTGGACACCATCCCGGTGTCTTACAGTCAGAAACAAGTCTGGATATGTTTTCTTCATTAATTCAAGGTCTTCCCAAGTGGCCTCCTCTAGCCCAAAATGCCGCCATTGTATCTTAACTTGGGTAATAACTCGTTTTCGCAGCTGCACTTCTCTCTGGTCGAGAATTCTCAGCGGTTCGACCAGTACTTCTCCTTCCGGTTCGACCTGCACCACACAATTTTCTAATTAGTTTCACTTCAAATGAAATTTTTTTGCTGAACCTTTAATATAACAATAACCCCACCTGTATATCCTGCCATCGGATTACATGCTTAGGGTCATACACATACTTCTTTAGGACCGAAACATGAAATACGTTATGGACTCGGATGTGACTCGGCAATGCCAGTTGGTATGCCACCGGTCCGACCCTTGCCAAAATCTGAAAGGGTCCACAATATCTGGGCGCCAGTTTAGTGCACCCAGCCCACTGCAAAGTACTCCTCTTGGCTTGAATTCTAATATACACATGATCCCCAACCTGGAACTCCTTAAACCTTCTCTTCCGATCAGCGAAATGCTTTTGTCTATCCTGTGCAGCCTTCAAATTAACCCGTACTCTTTTCACCATATCCTCCATCTCCTTAAGCATTTCAGGTCCTAAACTTAATTTGTCCTCAGGCCCTCCCCAGCTGGAGGGTGTACGGCATTTTCGTCTGTACATGACCTCAAATGGACTCATTTGCGTGGAGGTGTGATACCCATTATTATACGCAAACTCCACCAAATGTAAGTACTCTTCCCACTGTGTGGGTTGTTGCATAACATAGGCCCTTAGCATATCTTCTACTACTTGGTTCACCCTTTCCATCTGTCCATCGGTTTGCGGATGGTAAGCTATGCTAAAGTTAAGTTGAGTACCCAAATCAGCAAACAATGTTTTCTAGAAAGCTGAGGTAAATTTCACATCTCGATCGGAGATTATTGTTTTTGGAAGGCCGTGCAATTTGAACACATTCTGCATAAAAATGTGGGCGATTTGTGCAGCTCTATATGTAGACTGCACAGGTATGAAATGTGCAGCCTTACTTAATTTGTCCACTACTACCATAATGGAATCATTGTGTTTCTTTGTTCTAGGTAACCCCGTAATGAAGTCCATGGATATGACTTCCCATTTCCATTCAGGAATGGGCAACGGTTGTAATAGTCCTGCTGGATGCTGATGTTCGGCTTTAATTTGCTGACATTCTAAGCACCGTGCCAAATATTCCACAATATTTCTCTTCATTCCTGGCCAAAAATATTCTTTCCGGATTGCTGTTATCATCTTTTGATAACCCGGGTGACCAGCATAATGGTTGATGTGGAATTCATCCATGATCAGATTTTTAATTTGGCTTTGATTGGGCACATATATTCTTCCCTTAAAGTATATTAATCCAACATCATTTACCGTATATTCCTGTTGATTGTCTCCTCCAACAGACTGTTGTATTTGCTGCTTCAACTGCTGATATTCTGCATCTTGGTCTGAAATTCCTTTTATCATGTCTAGAAAGGGGTTTTTCCACCCGCTGATGGAAACTTCATACAAAATTTGTATTTTCCTACTTAAGGCGTCTGCCACTCTGTTTGCCTTCCCTTGCAAATGCTTTATATCAAAATCGAAACCACTTAGAAAATCCATCCACCGTGCTTGCCTAGCGTTTAAAGTAGGTTGGCTGAAATAGTTGGTCAAGCTATGGTGGTCGGTGAGCAGCAGAAATTTTCTGCCCATAAGATAATGCCACCACATTTTCAGAGCATGTATAACAGCGGCCAGTTCCATGTCATAGGCAGAATATTTTTGCTCATGTTCTTTCAATTTACGAGATTCGTAAGCAATCACCCTACCTTCTTGCATTAAGACTCCTCCCAATCCTTCCTTACTTGCATCTGTACAGACCACATAATCCTTATTAGGATCTGCTATATTGAGGATAGGGGCAGTGGTGAGCAGATGCTTCAGTTGCTCGAAACTTTTCTGGCAACTTGATGTCCAATGGAATGATTTTCCTTTTTTCTGTAGTGAGGTAATGGGGAAAGCTACTTTGGAGAATCCTTCTACGAATCTTCTATAATAACCAGCCAATCCCATGAAAGACCGGACATCCGCTACATCCTTTGGCACAGGCCAATCCATTATAGCCTTTATCTTTTCCGGATCCACAGCAATTCCTTCTTTCGTGATCATGTGACCCAAATATTGGATTTCCTCCTTAAAGAAGTCACACTTACTAAATTTTGCGTACAACTGGTGTTCTCGAAGGGTTTGTAATACTATTCGAAGATGTTCATGATGTTCTTCGATTGTACGTGAATATATTAGTATGTCATCAATGAATATCAACACAAACTGTTCCAAGTATGGATGAAAAATGCTGTTCATTAAACACATGAAAGTTGCAGGGGCATTGGTTAGCCCAAATGGCAATACCACAAATTCGTAATGTCCATACCTTGTTCTAAAGGCTGTTTTAGTGATATCCTCGTCCTTAATTCGGATTTGATGATATCCAGATCGCAAATCAATCTTGGAGAACACCGTTGCACCTTTCACTTGATCGAACAGTTCATCGATCCGAGGTAAGGGGTACTTATTTTTAATGGTTAGCTTGTTCAATTGTCTGTAATCGATGCACATCCAGAGAGTACCGTCCTTCTTTTTGACAAATAGAACTGGAGCTCCCCATGGAGACACACTAGGGCGAATGTATTCCTTGTCTAGTAACTCCTGCAACTGCATTTTCAATTCTATTAGTTCAGGTGTACTCATCCTGTAGGGTGCTCTTGATACGGGTGCTGCTCCGGGTACTAACTCAATGGTAAAGTCTATATTTCTTCGTGGTGGTAGTCCAGGAATTTCTTCTGGAAACACATCTGTAAATTCTTGTATTACAGGAATGCTGTTCACAGAAGTCGATTTATCCTTGGAATCTGCATACCACACTTGAATGGCGTAAACTTGACACCCCTTCCGTATGCATTTTATTAGTTGGTTCGCGGTTATTGGGCGAACCTGTACTGGTTGCTTAATTCCTTGCATTTCTTTTCTGTTTCCCTGCTGGTCTTGATAGTAAATAACTTTGGTTTTGCAATCAACTAATGACTAGTGCTTTTCTAACCAGTCCATTCCAATTAAGAGGTCATAGGAGCCGAGAGGAAGTACGTTCAGATCAGCTGTCACTGGCTGGTCTGCTATGGTAAATGAGAAATTGTTGACTTTGGCTGTTACCCGTCGTTTGGCTCCAGTAGCTAGTTGCACTAGCCAAGGATTTTTGAATTTAACAGATTGTAAACTACATTGTTCCACTACCCTTGGGCTTACATAGCTTAATGTAGCCCCAGGATCAATTAAAACAGATATGGTAAGGTTTGAGATTTTACCTTCGAATTCAACCATGGTTGGTTGATATTCTGCTTGACGGTCTTCCAGAGCCGCGTTAATCCTGGGTATATTGCGACCAACCTCGCCCACTGTTGAAGCTTCATGAATTTGGGACAATTGCTCAGTTCCTTTTCGCTGTGGACAGTTTTTAATATAGTGAGGTCCTCCACAACCCCAGCACTGCACTGGAGGTCTTGCTGTGCTTTCATTATCCAGCCTTGGGTGCTGCTCACTGCCCTTGGGCTCAGATGCAGTTCTAAATTTAGGTGCAGTTCTGGACGCAAATCTGTTATTTGCTACTCTGCCATTTCCCTTACTTCCATTGCTGTGATTTCCTCTGCTGTTTCCAACTGTCTTAAAGCCTCTCTTCTCATTCCATTTCCTGTTAGCAGTTTCCCCTTTCTGTTTACTTTGCTGATAACAAATTCTAGCTTTACGAATTACTTCATCCATTGACTTTGGATTGTCAAACTCAATCCTTTCTCGCATATATGGTGGCAAACTACTAACAAATCTCTGAACCTTGGCCTTTTCTTCCCTTATATAAGGTACGTAACGGAGTAAGGAAGTAAAGCGGGTAATGAACTCGTCCATAGTTTGCTGTCTAAACCTCAAATCATGGAACTCTCTTGCCTTCTCATCATAGAAACGTTCTGTCAGATATCGCTCCTTAAAGAACCGTTGAAAACTGTCCCACGTAATATTCTGTTTGGTTACTCCTTTTACTATCTTCACCTCCTCCCACCATAAGGTGGCCTTCCCTTGTAACTGAAAAATAGCTAGTCGTGCTTTAAGGTTGTTATCATACTCATAAAGCTGAAAATACTTGTTCATATTAATGATCCAGGCTTCCGCTGCTTCTTCTTGTTCTCCATCAAAATGTGGTGGTTTAATTTTGCGGAACTCTCCTTGTAATTCTACTCTTTGTCTTTTTGAGGTTTGCTGGTCAAATACATTATCAAAGCGTTCCTCTAGTTCCTCTGATCCTTCGGGAGGTATGTGATGATTCTGTTCTTCAGACACCCTTGGCTGTTCTGCACTAGGATTAACTGGTAACTGGTTTTGTTTGTCAGACAAACTCTTTAAAATTCTTTCTTGTTCCATTTTTAACCGAGCATTGTCCTCCCGCAGACGAGCCATTTCATTCTTCAGTTCTTGCATCGTCTCCAGGATTGCTTGATTTGTAACCCTGGCTTCTTCTCCAAGTTGTACCCACAGTTCTGGGTTATTCTCTGGACCGGGTATACCCTGCCCCATTGCGGGTCTTCGTGTTGTGCTATCTGCTCTCCTCATGTCTCTATCTTCAAAACCCGGTTTCTGTACTTTATTGCCACAACAGAGAAAAACACTCAAAAATGTTATCGAAAATAACTATTTGCAAAAAAAAGAAAAGAAGAAAAATTTATACAGTGTCCTTTCTGTTATTGTTGTTCTACCCAGGGGTCACAGTGTTGTATCTGGGCTCTGATACCATATGTCACAACCCATGTACATAGTAACTAAAAAAAATTCTTTTTTGTTTTAATTACTTTTTACCTGCATACATTCTCACCTTACATTTAATACTGATTGATTATTGTAATACTACCCGCCGATTATACAGCATTAGTAATTATATGGTTTTTGTTTGATGACAACGATTTACACGTTGCGACACCTCGGATTTGACGGAAGGGTCATGCCATCTTGGCGCTCCAGTTATCATCTGCCAGTTAACTTAAATGCATTGTCCACTTGTAATTTGGAAGGCGATCCACCTGTATCTCCGGACAGGGCACCTGGTTTCCTTACGATCTTTCTGGATACGATTTTTGGGAACTGGTTGTGGTAGCTGGTGGCAGTAAATGCCACAGCCAAGCCCGCCATAACCTCAGGATGCATCCAGCGATGAACGACCAGGATTAAGATCTGGAATCGACGGTGGAAAAATGTTTTGCGCCGATTGATAAAGTTTGCTTAGGGTTTTAGTCCACCATTTGCATAGGTTTAACTTGTGAGATGAGCACAGCTCTCTGTCAAACAGTGATGACCTTCTCGGCCTTGGTCCGACTCTCGCTTGAGATTCTTCGCTGCTTGTCTTCTGCTGATAGTTCTATTCGGTCGAGGGTGAGATCAATGTTTCGCTGCACAGCTTGACAGAACCTCTGATGCTCAGGTAACTGTCAGTTTATTAGCTTATGTGAATTTTCTTTTACCCTACTGGAATGAATTTAAACGCCGCTATGTATGTCTGTTTCAGGGTATCCAGCGTGAAGGCTCATGGCGACAGGAGAGCAGGGAGGTTTTATCGGACTGCGCAAGCCGGGTAAGTGATTCTAGACACGGTCTTCGAATTTATTAAGCTTAAAACCAGTCCTGAATACTATTTCTTTCCGTGCCAGGGGTTTTGTTCTCCTCCGAATGATTTTTCTCGAGCCATGAAGCTCTCGTCGGCATTATTGTTACAGAGAGTTGGGTTTATTTGTGAAACCCTAAGGGTTTTCTTTTATATAATTTAAATGGCCTCACTCGAGCTCACTCGAGGGCCTGAATGTAATATTGTGCTTTCCTATTTTCCTGAAATTTCCTGAGTCATACGACAGACTCGTTTGTTTACTGTACTACGCTCTCGGTGTGATATTTGGCTACTGTGTTACTTCGCCAGGAATTCTGCTTGTGCCTACATATATATATATTTTGACTTTCATATATGGCGATGTCATCTTTCGGCTATCCTATCTGAACATTGAGCATTTTATGTCAGATTATTACTTATCTTATGACATGGTTTTAATACAAAGGTTATGCAATATTTGTGTTTTCCATCTCATATCTCAGACTATCTTCATTTCATTTCTATTCTGCAATAATTTTGTTTTCTAATATAGTAGGTTGTAATTTTCCGGTTAAGAGCAGTAGAATGACCACCGGTTCTCAGTTAATCATTCGCGTCTTAGGGTTTTTACAGGTCCATTTTCTTGCATATATATATAAGATTCGGTCACAGTCGGACTGTGTCTAATATTCGTGATTCCTATGTAAATGATTGTTACTTACAGGTTATCTGCTCCTTTTTTTTTAATTATTATTTCAGAAGTCTCACCTCGGTCACGCGAGGCATTCATTTTTTTTCGTTCTTTGTATTTCCGCATCTGAACTTTATTATCACAGTTATATTTGTCTTTATATTGGAAACATATAACGTATAATATAGTCAAAGGTCTTTCGGCCTTATAGCTTATGGCTCTGAACATTAATATGGTAAATGTATTCAGTATACAGTTTATAATGGTAACCGGGAGTTCGTATCACCGAACTTTCTGTAGTTTACTGTCTTTTGCATTATGCGCAGGTTTTGACAGCGTTACCTCGTTCATCTGAATTCCTAAGATTGACATGCATGATATTACATTCATCTGCTAGCACTGGTCGTCCTTAGAATATTCCCTAATTCATATTTACCCAGTAAACAGATAAGGTTAACTTTCTCATTGTGTAATTCTGTTATTGAAGGCAGTCCTACAGGTCTTGTGATTAGTCTACTTTACTGTTAATTACAACCCTCACAGACTTACATTAAATTCTAATAATTCTCGAAGGTTACTATGAGTACTTGTTTACAGCTAGCAATAATTTATGTAATTTTGCTATGAAATCTTATTCATTTCAAGAATGGCCTTAACCGATTCACTGAGAATTCCTCACTTACCAACTTTAATAACTCTACAGATTTGAAAGAATTTCTCAGTATTCATTGTAAGCGTAGGGTACTTACCTGTACTGCGCTTTCTCAATTTCTGAACACTTTTATACTGAGTAGCTCCTTCAAGCTTGTTATCCTCCCAACCATGAGATCAGTCTCTCAGATCTGATTCTCTCCCCCAAGCTCCCTTGCAGGCCACTGCCTCTAGCAAGGTGATGCACGCTAACAGTGATGCCAAGTAACGCACAACAGTGCTGGTACCATCTGGTCCTCACCAGACTTGGTACCCTTTCTTAGTTCTGTTTCTTTCTTTCTGCTTTTCTCCTGCATGTTCCTTAACAGCCCAGGTCCCTTTTCTTTTTCCATTTCTATGGAAAGAAAAGTAGTTAGGGTTGCCCCCTCATAATTGGCAACTGTTTCTTTAATTAAACAAGCAGAAGTAAATAACTTCTCTCATAAGATTATTTACAATATTATTTAATCCATCATTTGAACTAATAACATTTCCACAAAACTTAAAGTAATAATTCCAGTTTTCACATTTACCTAACATGGTAATTTAGAAAATTATTCATATGACTGTTTGGGTCATTACAAATTATTAATACAGTAATAACATGAATTAAATAATGATAATGATTTGTATAATAGTGTTACAAAATAGTGCTACAAAATACTA
>APFE031476901.1:0-40624 GCA_000404065.3 Pinus taeda
ATTTAACATTGAAAGAAAGAATAGAGAATTTTTGGTAACTTTACCAGCAATTGAGCTCTTGAGGTTACGGTATTAAAATCTAAGAAGACGTCGTTGGGCCATACTCTGATTCTCATCTTCTTGTTCTTTTCTACCAGGCCCATTGTTCTTTTGTTCTGAACCTTGTCCACCCCGAGAAGAATGTTGCAATCTCTGAACACACCCTCCATTCATCTTCCCTGATTTCAAATAAAAACGATCATCAAATAGATCGCATTAGTATAAAAATTGACTCAAACACTTTCTACAGAATGCTGGAATACTCATTAATTATGCAAAAATTTCAGTCTCACAATGTCATATTTTATGTTATAATTGCTACAAGTTAGAATACTCATTACAGTTACAAGCTGCTATTTCATTTACATATTCTAAATTCTATCCTTGTCTGACAAAAATTGTCCCTTCGTTTTTGCAGACACAGATTCAATAACCATGCAAAACCGATTTTCAATCTAATTAAGAAACTCGAACTCCATTCTCTAACTCTTTTAGATCTGCCGAGCTGGCCATTTACTGCGTGCAGAAACGCTGCCGCAGTTAACAACAACTCACTTATCTGTCATTTAAGACAGTCCACAGTACTCAATATCTGCAAGCGTTGAAACTTAAAATTGCGAAACAAATCTTGCCAAATTTCAATCAAAATTAAGTCGCAAAGTTACCTGAAATAAGACCGTTCTGTAGTATCATTACTATTGCCCACATGGTGACTCGGTCAAAAAGTGGCATTTGGAAACCAAAGGAAATTCAAGAAAATTTGCCAAGAAAATCTCAAATTCACACTAAAAACATGGAAATCATGAGAAATTTGAAGGGAGAAGAGTCTCTAGCTACTCGATTTCGATTTTGTACTTAGATTTGGGCGGATAGCACTTGTTGTTGTCTCTAAAACCATAGTTGACCCGCCGCAGGCCTGGGCTCTCGAATCTCCGACACCCATTTACCCCAAGACCGCATTCTCAGGCCTCTGTAAACAGGGTGCCGCTTTCCATGAACTCCCAGCTCCCGCTGTTTATCTCCATTACTGACTGTGGACTCCTCTTCGCTAGAATCTTGTGCATTGTTACTTTCCGCTGAACATGTTGTATGCACGAACGATTATCAGTTTATTCATCAGTAATTGCATTATTATGATGCATATAATTGTTGTCTCACTCTGTTCGAATGTTGTATGCACGCACGATTATTGACTTAAACATACTGTAGTCGCTACAACAATTCGGACCAATTTGAGAGGTTTTCAAACTGCGACTGGTCAGATCATAACTTGCCAATTTACCCAATTCTTTCTTGTGTCATCTGTCCATTGCCAACCAAATCTGCCACTAGGCTAATATCTTCAGAGAATGTCAACCACCAGAATTCTTACATTCAAAGCCTGTAATGGCCCTTGCAAGACCAAAATCTTGAATCCACCCCCCACAATCAGAGGCAATTCTCTCCAACCAACAACAAAATGTAGTAAAATTTTCAAATTTTGCAAGTCACAGAGAGCGAGACTCTTAACTGCGTCCTCAGAACTCGAAAGTCTGATTTTTAACAAACCCAAAATAGCCAATACTCTGATTTGCCTATGAACCAATTAAAATCAATAAAACATCAAAATAAAATGTTATGAAATGATCAACCAGTGTTAAATTTCCAGTAACCAAAAGGGTTTTCTCCCAACTTCATTCCCTGGCGAAATCTTCAAAATCCTGCATTCAACAAACCCCAATTCAATGCATTCAACATTCTCCTCTTATGCAGGCAGATTTTTTGAACCCACATCACATGCTGTTCTGTTGGAACTATAGAAGTGTAGCTCTAGAAAAATTGAGCCAATTTTCAGAAATAATTGGGCATGAGAAACCTGCGATCGAAACAAGATTTTGAGTAACACGATTTTAATATATCTCTGATTACACGACGCATGGAATTTTGCAAATGGATAGTCTAAGCTCACTATTTCAAAACCCAGAAATGAAAACTAGGGACGGGATACCACGCGGATGGTAATATGCCCGAACCAACAGGAAATGCAGATAGAGACAAAACCTTAGGACCCACTAAGTTAGCTGGAACAAGTGTCCATACTCTGTACTGGCAATAAAGACGTACCAGATTTAATTTCCTCCACAGTGCGTTCCAATCCTCCAATTCACCGTCATCTGGTTCACTATTTCTCTTTCTACGACCTCGTTTCTTCCTCGTCTTTCGAACTAGAAAACATTGATTAGAAGCTGCAACCAATTCCTCCAAGATCAGGCCTACTGTAAAAGGGTCCGGTGGGAAGACCTGGGCGCGACAGAGTTGAAATACTCGAGCCGTAGATGGGTAACGAGTTACCTGAAGGAACTTCAGTCCAGGTTGCGAAATGGAGGAGTTCGATAACAACAACAAGCTATTCGTGAGGCAAAGGCATTAACCAGCAGCAGGTCTACCTTCCGCGGGCTATAGCGCTCTTTGGGGTGGATACGTACGCCAGTACTCTGGAGGGGCATGTGTAATGCATGCAGGTTGTTTGTTTGAATGACCGCCACGGAGTGTTCATGGTTCGGTTATATAACTTAGTAACATTCTTCGCATATGTTGTCAACTTCAGTTATCGTTGACTTTAATATCTGACCTATAATTTAAATATTCAGATTCAGACGTCTACAACACTCAGCAAATCAGTGTCCAACCAACGCTGCGTGCACTTTTTCTAAGTTATTGAAACATCAAATTTATTCGTTTGTAATGAAAAAATGTTTTTAATGAACAGTGACCAAAACAGATCCAGGGCCACAAGTTATGGCACAACTACTTCTGTTTTTGAATAGCTTTTGGCAAGGGTAAGATGACCTCTTCCATTTTTTTAACGGTCTTTTCCTTATTTATGGTCGGATGAAATTCAACTAGTCACGGGATCCCTCTAGAGATTATTTTCTAGCAATTTGACTTCCAGCGATTTGTTTTTGCTTGGGTTTGCAGGTATAGAAACCAGTGATAGCTAGAAACTACCAGATCGTTTAATTTATGAGTGCGAATAAGAAGATAGTAAATGGAGCCATTGGGAAACACACTATTGAGTGCAGGGTTAACAATATCAATAGAATTTCCACACAGATAGATATTTCCAGATCTATTGGAGGATTTTCTATCGTCAACGCTACACTCAATGATGTGGTTGCCACAGCTTGCAGTAAACTCTTGCTTGGCCATTCTCTGCATACCATTTACATTAATATGGGTACCTTCAACAAGAGGTGATTCAAATGAATGTCGATTTCTGAGTAGTTGCTCAGATCAGAGCAGAGCGGGTTCTTTTGTAAGAGTGGGTAGTAGAATGTGCTGCTATTGAATAATAGGTGGTAGTACTCCACCACGAGTAGTAGTACAGTAAGTCCATGAGGGTAGTACACACACATGTCACAGAGAAGCAATAGTACAGCTTCATTACGTTAATGACGATGTTGTTTTATTTTTAAAAACAATATAGTTGTTCCGGGGCCACAAGAATAGTTGTTGCTGCTGCTTGAATGTATCAATTTTCAACAACAGCCTTGCTATGCTTCAACGTCTCTGTGGCGCATGGTAATCCATGAAGTAATTCGTGGACAAGTGCACGCATCTTGACAAGCGCTTGATTTGTTCGTAAAAACAGAAAATTGAGACTGAATCCAGAATGCAAGTCCCTGCTGAATAGTCATTGTCCCATCTTTACCAACACAAGGGTGCTTCGAAAAATACTTATATGCCTCGTCTGCTGCAACAGAGTTACGCAATGGATTCGCAACAGATGATGCTACGTGATAAACAAAGAGACCATTCTCGTATGCATGTGCGGCCATAGCTACGATCATTGCGTTTACAACCATATCTGCGGGAATCTGTTAATCATCAAACGAACAATATCAAATCTAAAAACTAAGCAGTCTATGTATTTACGAACAACAACATAGGCAGGAGACCTTATGAGTTCTACTCACATTTGGACACTAGCAAGAAGTCCAATCTCAAGTATATTAGAAACAGACAACAAATGTTTATCAATATTATCTTTATGTTTGACTTGCGCTTTACCTGACTAGTTAGCTGGGTGCTTCGAAAAATACTTATATGCCTCGTCTGCTGCAACAGAGTTACGCAATGGATTCGCAACAGATGATGCTATGTGATAAACAAAGAGACCGTTCTCGTATGCATCTGCGGCCATAGCTACTTTTACAACCATATCTGTGGGAATCTGTTAATCATCAAACGAACAATATCAAATCTAAATACTAAGCGAGCATGCCTCCTCGTCTGCTGCAACAGAGTTACGCAATGGATTCGCAACAGATGATGCTACGTGATAAACAAAGAGACCGTTCTCGTATGCATCTGCGGCCATAGCTACGATCATTGCGTTTAGAACCATATCTGCGGGAATCTGTTAATCATCAAACAAACAATATCAAATCTAAATACTAAGCGAGAACGCCTCATATAGCCTATGCAGCTAGCCGGCGGGGCAGCTAGTGCCCATGCAGCTAGCCGGCTTAGGGCAGGGATTAGCTGCCCCGCAGCACCTCTTGTTGGGTTTTGTATTCTCATAAGGGTTCCTTTATTCTTAGTGAGCCTATTTTGTAACTTATCCTTGAATTATATAGTTGTTAAAAGATTCTCTATGTTGGATTCAGAATGATTGTAAAATCTAAGAAGAAGAAGAATAATTATTTGACAAACTAGGCGGGCAGAAATAATATATCTCGTGCAGGCCAGTTTTTTTAATGAAAAAATACATAATGAGACCATCTTAAAGGCCATCCCAAAGTATCCCAAAGTTATTGGAGGCTAACAACTAACTAAGAACATGGGAAGAATATCTATTTTTGTGTTATTTATCAATTATATAGTTTTTAAGGAACATCTGAACATGGGAAGAATATCTATTTTTGTGTTATTTATCAATTATATAGTTTTTAAGGAACATCTTTTTTAGTTGTTCGATGAATCTTGAGATATATTTCATAAAAATAAGTAAAAAGATATTAAAGAAAACTCATATTACTTGGATTGGTGTGAATTGTATTTTTACATGTTATTTATTACTTATATCATTTTTAAGAAATATAGATTTTTGAGTGGTTTGAAAAATATTTAGATGCATTTTAGAAACTACGAAAATGATATTAAAAAGAAATCCATATTATATGGATATTATGAAATGTATTTCTCTATAATATTTATCTATGTTATTATAGAAAAAAAATTATTGATAAGGTTGTAATGAAAATTGTATAGAAATTTATTTTTCATTTATATTTTTAAGATTAAAAGACTTAGTCTCATAATGTTAGTTTAAGTACATAACTCACTCGGATAATGTTACTCATCTTGATTTGAATCTTGGCTAACCTTGTTTTACATGGTTTTCTAGCTATTATATCGAGGATAGAGATTTTCCTAGTCGCAATTACATGTCATCCTTGATGGTAGTGATGATTGCATGTTCTAGTTACCAATTTCCCCTTATTTAAAAAAATCAGGGAAGAGCTATTATATCGAGCATAGAGATTTTCCTAGTAGCAATTACATGTCATCCTTGATGGTAGTGATGATTGCATCTTCTAGTTACCAATTTCCCCTTATTTAAAAAAATGAGGGAAGCAGGGACAGGGGGGCCTAACAATAGAAGAAGAAAACAGAAAAAAGAATTAGAAATAAGAATAAACGACCTTTATTAATTTAGAGAGGGGGATAATAGTAGAACAAGACAAAAAAAAAAAAAAAAAAATTAGAAATAAGAATAACCCACCTTTCTTAATTTAGAAAATACATACGATATTTTTTTTCATCGATGTTAATATTAGTTTTTTGTTTTCTATTCTCCTTTAAGGGTTTAAGCAAGTAACTTACTTCCAACCTAATAATTTCCAAAAATATATACATGTAGTAATTTATCTAGAAATACCATTCAACTATTAAATAATGGCATCATAGTTAGTTCCAACCTAATAATTTGCAAAAGGAAATACATGCCGTATTTTATCTAGAAATACCATTAAAGTATTAAATAACACCATCATAGTTAATTCCAACCTAATAATTTCCAAAAAGAAATACATGTTGTAATTTATCTAGAAATTCAATTCAACTATTAAATAACACCATCATAATTACCAGAATGCAATACCATGAATAATATGTAACATCACTTTCTTTTACCTTGTCTATGTAATATGAGATTATGACTATATTGCTAGTGTGGAGAGACATGACTCGATGATTTCCTAATGAACCATTTAAAATAATTTACTATAAACAGAAGGAAGGAATTCCTTATGCAACCATAGCCTAAGTGAACCTTTGTTTCTTACATGCCTTCCAAGCCATAACATGGCTAAATTACATCATTGAGCCACCACTTGCAACTAATCGTATTGTCTGACAAATTTTGGTCAAAGATGTGATTAGAGAGAAGTCATTACGTGACAAACATTTAATACATTAGATTAGGGTGGTGATGGGCACAAGACGATGCTCACTTCCCCTCTTGGATCGAGGAGACAATGACAAAAAGAGGGTGGTGCCTAATTCCCTGAGGAGATTAAAGGTACAAAAGGTACTTCTTAGAGACACAATGAGATGTTGAGGAAATATGCATGTTTCTGTGTGTGAAAAAAAGAGACACAATTATTGTTGATCTGCATATATTTTTGGTTTGGGATTGGTCATTTTTTTTATGTGTAAGTTTTCTCTTTTAATCTCTCTTACTAGAGAACATGGGATTTTCAAAGCTGGGGATGGAGCAACCTATAGAGTAAGAATGCAAAATATAGAGAAATGGTGGAAATAATTGTTGTTCCTTTTGTTTAATCTAACCTACTGTAAAAATTGGGTGAAGATTGTGAATGAACTTAGAGAAGAATGGGTGACTAAGAGTTAGTACCAGAGAGTTGATGATATATCACCCTATGGACTCCATCTCCCAGGATTTTTAGCCTTTGGTGTGAAATCCCTAAGAAAGAACCCCTTAGACTATGGATCCAACTTAGGGGTGGTCAGATGTAAGAAACGTTGCATTGTAGCCAGCCTATGGTTGGTTGGAGAGTGGAATTTCCTCTAGTTTCCATCCAAGTTAACACATTTAGATAAGTATAATCAGTTTTTCATATTTGGACAATATTTTTTATGTTATAGGCTAATACATGGTTTTGTATATATTCATGAAGGAATGCTCGAGATTCATTACTATATTCATGATTGAAAACTATCTTATGTATATGGTTATAATGAATGTTTGCACTATGAATCTTGCTACCATACCTAGGATTTGTAGGTTCTATTATATGCTATGAATGGAATGAAGACAAATTATGTAGCTATGCGTATTTCCATATTTCTGTGATTGATAACAAATATATTTTTGAATGATTTTAACTAGCCTGCAAGGGGTAACAAAGTTGACTTGTTCAAGAATATTTTCCTAGGGTGATTTTGTTGAAATGCTGTGGAATTGGGTATCCTCGTTCTATCCCCTTCTTCCTTCCAAAACTATTTAATGGGTTTCAAAGAAATTATTATTTTTTGTTGGTAATTAAGCGAAGGTTCTTAAATTTTGGCATTCAGGTTGTTGCCCCTTTTCCTTGGAAAAATCCCTTCTTCCTCTTTTCTTCATTCAGTCATTATTAAAATCTAAAAACTCAAAAGTTTAGGGTTTAAAATAGCCAAAAATTATTATGAAGGCCCAAATTTATCCATGTCAAGATTATTTTTGAAGGCGGGTGAATCTAGGGATCTCAAAATTTTGGGTTGGTGGAAAGTAAAGAACTTTTATGATAATCTAGTTTACTCTAAGGCCTAATTACTCTAAATGCATGATCGTATTTCGGTATCTAAAATTCAAGTATGCACTATTAGGCATCCTGGAGCTCTTCTTGGTCCTCTTGCCCAGTGCAAGTTATGAAGGAATTAACCCCCCTAACAATTGATGAGAACTACCTATCCATGAGCCTAATTGATGTAATATTTCTCTCCTAGACATGGGCACTGAGTCTTTCTTCAGATCATCTCCTATTACTTCACGTTTACAACCTTCAAAGAATAATCACCTAACCCTTGTTTCTTGTAATGACTCACTTCATTGAGATTTTATCAATTATTCCTTGCATAATGCATGGAGCACTTCTAGTTGACAACAAGGACCTCCTTCACCCCCCTGAAAATGCAAACTACACCATGAAACGGGCCTGCTCCTTTCATAGCATAGTGAGAATCCTCCTAGCAAAGTGACTTGAACTTCTGTTGCTTGTCTCAGCCAACTGCACAATCGTCTTTTCCAGTGAGACTCCCTAAGCCAAGGTAACATTTCTAGTGGAAATTTAGCCATTACAACCCTCAACTACAATAGCATAGGAATATGCTCCTCAAGGATTTTGTAGGTTGCAGTTGTGGTGTCTACTCTTTCCTTTCTAGTCACTACAACCCCTCCTTGCACCATTCCTTGTTTTGCTTGCCTCCTAATCACATGTCGTAGCTATGGTTGACAATGGAACCTTTCCTAGATCATTGTTTAAGAAAACTATGCTCTTCCTTATGCATCTCTTAGTTACAACGCATGTCGTAGTTTTAGTCAACGAAGAAATCAACCCTTATTTACTAGACTACCTTACTGCGTAGTCACTAAGTCCTTTCTTGCCTCCCTAAAACATGTCATAATTTTATTGCATAGTCATGCTTTCTTTAAGTCACTATGCAACTCATCTATGCTATCACTACTTCCCTCTCCCTTCAGCCATGGACACTGCATAGTTTTAGTTATCAAGTTCATCACATTGTCTCAAACACTTGCCCACTATGCTAGACCATGAAGAGCCCTTCTTTATAGCACATGTTAGATTTATAGTGAGTAGTCGTGCCTTCTGTAGCCACTGTTGAGCTCAACTCTTCAATCTTGAACAAGCCCTTTCTCCTCGGTCCTTGCACAAACACATCACAAAAAAATTCTTCCATGAGAAAAGTAGGAGTAGAATAGATGATTTCTAGACTGATCTTGCCTTGTCATTGGCAAATTCCATTGGCAAGTGCAACACCTCAACATGGAAAGATGATGCTTAAGGAGAAGAAGAAAAGATCCACTTGTAGAGAAGAAGTACAAAGAAGAACTATCATGAAGATATAAAAAGATCATAGACCATGACAGAGTGAATACATTTCATGATGACTAAAACAATCTCAATATTGATATAAGACCATTTGGAGGGTGAAGATGAAGAAAAAAACAGACTCATCAACCAAAATGAATGACACAACAACAAGAAGAGCAACTTGGTATTGCCACATCATCATGTAGTTCCATGTCATCAATGCCAAGTCATGGCTTGTACAAGTTTCATCACAAGGTCATATGTGTCAATGGGTCTTGCAACATTATGTGGAATGTAATTATATATTATCAAAAGAAAAATGACATAATGTAAATGTGCGAAAGTCCAAGAGTCACGTGGAATCTGAAAATACATGTGTGGAACAAAGATTAATAGAAGTTAAAAAGTCATTTAGGAGTCCAAGAGTCATGAGGGTAGCTCAAGAGTCATAGGAGATATGAAAGGTCAATCCTCTTGTTATAAAATAAACCTCATAACTCAAGCAAAGGAATTTTTGGAGGATTAGAATTTGGAGAACTAGCCTTGGCTTCTTCTGCCTGGCATAGGAGAGAACATCATTCCTTGGAGAAGAAATAAGTGACCTAATTTTCCACATCTAGAGCTAGTGCCTCACCATTGTAACTATGTACTTGGATCTTTCACTTTAATAATGAAAATATCGAAGAGCCAAGATATTTTCATGCATGTATCCTAAATATTGTAAGTCTAGTATTTGGATGTTTTTGGTATGTGTTATGTTTATAAGTACTAGATAATTTGAACTACTTCATTCGCTTTGGTGCTTATCTTGTTGAATTTGTGTTGTATTTTATTTAATGTTCGTTGGGTCTTTGTGAACTATTTTGGTATATAACTAATGAATCTTTTCCTTCTATCGTGTGCCTCTCTTAGTATAGTACTATGAATTTCCTTCAAGAAGCCCACTCTTATTTCCATTCTCGTGAAGGTCTCCTTTTAGACATTGCAATTGGTGTTTCACAATGTCAACTTGCTTGTTCTTTTTCAAAGGTTATGTGCATACTCTCTTATGTTATTCATTGCATCTAAGGAAAATCTTGTGTTATAGTGGCTGGGTTGAAACTCTAAATATGGCTACTACTCATAATAGTGTGAGGTTTAATGGGGACTTCACATCGGGGAGGACCCCTATATGTTGATGGTATCTAACAACGTCAACATTCTCCCGCTAGGAGAAGTGCCAAATGACATGCTGTACCTATTAAGTATGTTTTGAATCTCTTATCTTAAATGGATCATTCCCAAATTATACTCCCAAGTTTTTTTCCCAATAATTTCAATGGTAAAATTTTAATCCCTAATGAACCTCTTTATAACTTCTCCCAATTAAAATTTGATGGCACAAGTGGAACATTCATAGTCGAGCATATATTTAATTTTCTCAAGTTTTGTGAATTTTATGAAATTCATTGTGAAGATTTTCTTGTGTGCTTTTTTTCCTCACATTTGAAGGTCGAGTTAACCGATGGTGTCATACCTTAACATCTACTTCCATTCATTCATTTGATCAATTCCTTAAGGAGATTCATCTAGACTTTGATAGGTATGATTACTAAGATGTTTATAAATGGATTAATAAACTTAGGATGAAGCCCGATGAGTCAACTGAGGCTTTTGCTAATAGATTCCTTCACCTATGCTATGAGTTTCTTGGAGAAGATATGGACTAGGATTTCTTTAAAGGAAAGTTTGAACATTTGGTTCAAATCTCTTTCCAACGTTGTAAATCCGATCCCCCATATGTTTCTGCTCTCCCAATCTTTGCAAGCCATGAGACACCTCTAATTTGAGAGGAGGAACCTACTTTCCCATTTTTCCTTGTCCTCTTCCTTTTCCAGTATCTATTTGGGTGCCTCCTTGTGATGACGTTGAACTTGGGAAACATAGAAATCAAATTTTTGATTTGACTTTTCAACCTTCATCCACTTTCCATGATCTCGATCCAATGGAGGAAACGTTGGAATGGTTTATGAAGCCTAAGGTGAAGACCAATCCATTGAATTTTCAATATGTTATTAATGCTCATAAATTCAATATTTAATATAATTTAATTCACATCACAACCCCTTCAAGGGATGTTTGTTCTCCTCTATTCTCCCTTTATCATAACCCCTTGTCACTTGATCTACTTGATCAATCTATTTCAAACTTTTTTGATTTTCAGTTTGCAATCCAAATAGTGATAATGTTCAAGGTAGTCACATTTCAAAAGTAGAGGAGAAGAAAGGTGAACATTATTTTGATATTTATTTTATTTTTCAAAAGCATGTTCTTTCATCCTTAGTGGATTTTGAATCTACTAATATTGGTATTCAATCAAATGAGATCAATTTGTCTAACAAATCTAATGTCTTACTATTTGTAATGCATTAAATTGTAATGAGGGTACTCCATTCTCTTCAATTTCATCATCTAATGAGTTGAATTTAGGATTGACACAAGGTAGTGAGGTTATCCATGGTGAAGAAAAGGGCAATGAGGTCACCAAGTATCCATTCCATTCCTTATCATTTCTAGTCTTACAGGATGGGAATTATTTTGTTTAGATTACTCATGAGATTGATCCAATCTATCTATCCTTAGATGTTAAATTAGAAGATCCCTATGACTTTTCTAAATTTTTTGTTGAAGTTGAAAAATCTAATCAAATCAGTGATGTAGATGGCTTCCACCCAGATAGTAGTAGTCTTATTGAAATTACTAGTAGTAGTTGTCCACAAACCATGCATGCTAAGATCCAATCTTCAAGATGCAATTCTACAATCCTTGAAAGTTTAGGGACTTATCAAGACGTCGAGGCACTTCAACTTACATTGATGGTTATGTTAAGTTCTAGCTACTCTAGTAAGATACTCGAACTAAGTTAGATATGGATTTTCTCGCAAAATTATTTTCTTTGCATGGTTTCACTAAATGCAAATTCCTTGGATTTGGTATTTTAGACATAGCTCCTTTAACTTTCAATTTTTTATTTATTTATTTATTTATTTTTATTTTATTTTTTATTTATTTTATTTTTTATTTATTTTTGTTTTATTTTTATTTTTATTTTTATTTTTTATTATTTATTTGTTTAATTTTATTTTATTTAATTTTTATTTTCATTTTTATTTTGTTTTTATATTTTTTTTTCTGATTGGATTGAGGATTCTATTTTAGTTGGTTAATCTCCATGCAAATATCTTATATCAAATGTGGGGTTGGAGTGTATACCTTTCATGGATGTAAAAATTAGTGAGCGTGATTTCCAAATATTATCATTGGTCGAAGGATTCATACCTATTAGATACAACTGAAGATAACCATCTCCTAGTTTTTCTTGTGAATTTTACGATGCTAATAATTTTATTTATGGAACAATGTATCCTCTTGAGTATTAATGAATGCTTGATTTGTTTCTTGAATTGAGTTCCTCTTTCGCATCTATTGTATCCTGATTGGTTTCAGGTAATTTGAATACTAGCATTCAATTTTTATTCTTTCGATGATTGTCATGTTGTTTCAGTTTGTAACTAGTTATAACGAAATGGTTTTTTATATTAAACATACAAAGAAGATGATTATATTGTTCAAATAATTTTCAAAGCCATTCAAATTTATCTATCTTTATTGTCCACTAACCAAGAGTCTTATGTCTTAATCGACCCATCTGATCATCATTTTAGTCCTAATAATTGTAACTTAACTATCGATTTTCCCACCATTGTATATGATGATAGTTTTTTACATCAATTTATCTTTGTGGTTTATCATCTTATTATTTGGATACTTGTCAAATATTTGGAGAACTTTATCCTTTGCTGATGGCTATGTTAGGTTGTTACAGGCTTCCCAAGTCTTTTAAAAATGATCAGATCAAATTTCTTTCACAACATTCTCATCCTGATTCCATGCCATTAATTGAAATTCCATTTTATCAAGGCTTTCAGGGTTTCCAAGAGAATGGTTATGAATTTCAAGATTAAGTTTATGATTAGCTACAAGCATTTTACTTAGAAAGCCCTTATGATAATAAGAGGCTACGATATTTCTTGATGTTTGCTAAGCAGGACAATATAAATGAAGGTGCATTCACAAACAACCTTTACGGTTTGTTTGATTTTTGTTTTAATCGTAAAGGTAAAGTTGTAGGTTGGTTAATGTGAGGTGCTATGGTACATATTATTTCTTTTAGGCAAGACCTTATATCTTTTGTGCAAGCTAATCAAGTTTGTATATTCCCTTTTGCACATTATTTTATATTGGTTTTAATTGATCTTATCTTAGTTTTTGCAAGTCAATATAAAATTTAGTGGATGCACTAGAAATTCCATTACACTTGACCATAAACTTCTAACTAGTTAGGCTAGGAGTATGCCTAATTGCATTCTGGTTTCCCTTTTGCACTCATCCTGCAATTTCTCTCTTTAGTCTTTCTTTGTTTTCTTCCTTCTATTTTGCATGTTACTTTTACCTCAATTTTCCATTTTCTTTTTCGTTTTGGTCTTGTTTCCTTGTTTTATCATGTCTTTTATTTTATGTTTTTTCTTAATAATAACTTGCATGAAAGATGCTCTTTTTTGGCTCAAAAGGTAATGTGGAAAAGCTTAAAAAGGGAAATTGTGATGACAAACAATTCTTGGCTAATATGTTACCTCTTCTCTATCTCAGTATACATATCGTTTAAGTCAATTAAGTCTGAATGGAAAATACGATCCATTCGAAAGGAAAGTTCTGAGTGAAGCCATGACATCCACAACTCTTTTAGGATCTGCATTCCTAAACTTGGGATTGTTATTGGATGGTGTTTTAGTTTTTGATCCAATCAAGTAGAGAAGGGAAAGCAGAAAATCAATATCAAGAAAATCAATTTTTGAGGTATATATAGTTGTCTCTAAAGGAACAACCTATCCTTCTCTCAATAAGTAGGGATATCTCTTTTTCCTTTGTAAAATAATAAGTCATTAAGGACATTTAAACAAATAAATAAAGAAAGGGTGAAAGAAGAGAAAGGCTTTCTACGCAGAGAGGTGAAGCAAGTAGCTGCACTTGGGTACTGAATAAGCTCACTAGTTGTGAAGAAATGCTTGTGTTCCTGTTGGAAACATAGCACCACCGGAGATGAAAACTACGACTCTGATCATCTTAAACTCGCAACTACATATTACCCTTCTCCTACATTGAAACAATTATGACACGACAAGTTTTCTTAATGTGTTTAATCGAGTAAAGGAATAGAGGAGACTATATCTATAACTAGGCTAAATGGGGAATCCAATGTGACTTTAAGATGAATCAATGATCCTTGAAATACTGAGGCATTGAACTTAAAGGTAAACCTAAATAGAGAACCTAGAGCTGTACCAATGTGTCACCAAGTGTTGACGCTACGATCAACACCCTCCAGAATTTTTCCTACACCTGAATTTTGGAGCCTATGAGAATCTTACTATATGTGGTTCTATTTTCACTTCATGTTCAGATGTTGATTTTTTAAGAAATCAAATCTTCTTCTTAGATTCTGAGTGTCAAAGTAACTTTCTTACACATGTTCAAGCCTTAATGAATTCACAAGCACAAATTTGTTCTGCAAGCCTAAACATGCATTGCGTAATTCTTGAAAGTATGGCTTGCATAGTCTATAAAATTAGATCTCAAATAATTCCCATTCATATTTCTTTTCTAGCCACTATTGAAAGTGATAGTGCAATCCATAAAAACAATACACTACGCAACCTATGCTGGTAGTCAATGTGTAACATTATTTGACAATCTCTCTCTTACTTTCAGTTGCAATTGTCCCATCATTCTAGTGAGTTTTCTAAATTTTATTTTTTTCTTTATTTCACTTTAACAAGTGTCACTTTCATGTTATCTTCACTTTTGCATGTGTCACTTTCACTTTCTTTGGCTTTTTCAAATGTCGTTTCCACTTTTTCCTACTGTCACAAGTGTCGCTTTTAATGATATTCACTCTTGTATGTGTCACACATTTGCGCATCACTGGAGCCTTCTCTAATGCACTATTCTACATTAGATAGTCCTTTATATCATGATAATATGTGCTAGATACAATCCTACAACTTAGCACACTTTCTTGTCACAGTTGACACTTTTGTTGGAACTTGTATTGTAAGTATCATAATGTGAACTTTCATCTGTCATGCTTAGAAATAAGTGTTTCTTTTCTATTGTTTCTAGGTGTGATCACTGATTACGAGTCCTGTGCATTCCCTTATACTTCATTTATGGAATTAAAGTCTTCTATCATTCTTTGAGTCTTGTTTGGATGTCTTTTTCCTCTCATACTCCATTGATTCAACACTTAGTCATTCTGGAGCTCTTCTTTGTCCTCTTCCTCAATGAAATTTATGAAGGCATTAACCGTCTTTCCAAGTGATTAGCACTGCCTATCCATGAGCCTCATTTCTGCAATATTTATCTCCTAAACTTTTGCATCGATTCTTTCTTAAAGACATCTCCTATGACTGCACACTAAAAACCTTCAAGGCATAGTCACCTAATCCTTGTTGCTTAAAATGAATTACCACATTGAGTTTTGACTAGTTCTACCTTAAATAGTGTAGGGAGAACTTCTAGTTGATAGAAACAACCTCCTTCACCCCTTGCAAAATTAAACTATGCCATGCAAAGGGACTCCTTATCTCATAGTGTGGTGAGAATCCTCCTAGCAAAGTCACTTGATCTTCTACCTATTTTCTCGACCAATTGCACAATATTCTTTTCTAGTGAACCTCCCTTAGCACAAGTCATATTTCTATTAGACATTCAACCAATGCATCCTCACCTATACTAGCATATGAATGTGGCCCCCAAGCACTGCACATCTTGTAGTTACAATAGCTAGTCTTTCCTTCTCTATTGACTGCAACCCCCACTGCATCATTCTTTGTTTTTCTTTCCTCCCTAGCACATGTCATAGTTCTATTGCAAAGTGGATCCTTTCCTAGATCACTATTGAATAAAATTGTGCTCTTCCTTAATTTTTCCTCTTAGTTATAGTGCATGTCACAATTTTAGTCAACAAGCCATCAACCCTTATTCACTAGACTCCCTTACTGCACACTCAATGAGTCTCACCCTGCCTCCCTAGTGCATGTCATAGTTCTAGTGCATAGTGAGGCTTTGCATCATTCACTATGTAGCTCAAATGAATTATAAATACCTTCCTCTCCCTTAAGCCATGCACACTATGTAGTTTTAGTTAGAAATCTCATCACAATGCCTCCTGCACTTCTCCACTATACTGATCCTTGAAGATCCCCTCTTTAAAACACATATCATAGTTCTACTGAGTAGCGGTACCTTTCACAGCCACTTTTGATCTCAACTTCCTCCTCAGTACTCGCACAAGCCCATCACAAGAAACTTTTTCCATGAGAAAAGTGGTGGTAGAATAATTGATTTCTATACTTATATTTCCTTGTCATGAATGAGCTTTGTTGGAAAGTGTATGACCTAAACATGGAAATATGATTCTCAAGGAAGATTTCAAGGAGAAGAAAAAAAAGCCACTTACAGAGAAGAAGTATAAGGAAGAATTATCATGAATATATGAAGAGATATTTGACCATGAAGAAATGAAGACATTTCGTGATGACTTAGAAGGTCCTGATACTGATCCTAGACCCCTTGTAGGATGAAGATGAATTACAATATATATATATTATATATATATATATATATATATATATAATATATATATATATATATATATATATATATATATATACATATATATATATATATATATATATATATATTATATATATAAATAAAGAATGAAAGACACAACAACAAGAAGAGAAGCTTGATATTGGCACATCAACATGTAGTTCCATTTCATCAATTCCAAGTGATGGCTTTTACAATTGTCATCAAAAGGTCATATGTGTCAATGGGTCTTTCCACATGATGTGAAATGTAATTACATATTATAAAAATGAAAATGACAAAATGTAAATGTGTGGAAGTCTAAGAGTCAAATGTGGAATATGAAAATTTAGATGTGGACAAAAGGTTTATAAAAGTTAAAAGGTAATTTAGGAGTCCAAGAGTCTAGAGGGTACCTCAAGATTCATAGGGGATATGAAAGGTCATTCCCCTTGTTATAAAAGAAACCTCATAACTCAAGAAAATGGTTTTTTGGAGGCTTAGACTTTGAAGAGTTAGCATTGGTTTCTTCTGCTTGGCATAAGAGAGAAGATCATTCCTTGGATAATAAATAAGTGACTTAATGCTCCACTACTAGAGTTAGTTTCTCATCATTGCAAATGTGTACTGGGATTGTTAACTTAATAATTAGAAACTCATTGAGCTAGCACACTTTCATGCATGTATCATGAATATTGTAAGACTATTCTTTCGATGTTTGCAGTATATTTTTATGCTTTCATGTACTCAATATATTGAACTATTTCATTGGATTTGGTGCTTATCTTGTTCAATATGTGTTGTATTTGTTTTAATGGTCATTGTGTCTATGTGAACTAATTGTCTATATATCTAATGAATATTTTATTCTCTTGCATGTCTCTCTTAAGATAGTATTATTACCTTCCTTCTAGAGTCTCACTAATGAACCTTCTACATTTCAGGTTTTGATGAATTCCATTTTTAAACCCTTGCTTAGAAAATTTGTTTTAGTATTTTTTTATGATATACTAATCTATGACCAGTCTTGGAAGGATCATGTTCATCATGTTGACAGAGTGCTTAAACTATTGGAGGAGAAATAATTATATGAAAAAACCTCCAAATGTTCCTTTAGAGTACAAGAGGTGGAATATTTTGATCATATTGTATCTCCTGGGGGTGTTAAGGTAGACCATAACAAAATTAAATCCATTAAGGAATGGAAAATCCCCACAACCATAAACATCTTTGAGGATTTTTCTGTTTGACAGGGCATTAACGCAATTAAATCATCTTTGAGTTTCACCAATGTCTCTAACACTTTGTCCCATTCTCTGAGAATAACTATCAAGAGCTCTAGGAGGTGAATCAACTTAGCTTTCTGTAGCTACCTTTTCGTTTTTCTGTTGGCCCTCTCTCGCTCCATCTCCAATTATGTTCTCAATAAGAGTTGCTTCAAATCTTCCATGCCCTGTAAACATACAATATAAATCGTTAACAAACACCTTCCATGAGCCATCATTGTTATCCACTTGATGAAATAAAAACTAGTTAATCTCTTATGAGAATTGATCCTGGGTCATTGGAAGCCAAGGAAGGAAAATGAAACAAAGTGAGGATTATATATATAAGAAAAATTAATTTTTGGTGAAAACTAATCATAGAACTCCTAGTGTATACAACATTGTTGAATCCTCCCATTCTTGGAAGGTGTGAACATGATGTTGAATGGCAATGGCATTAAATCTACAGATCCAAAATATATTAACATTAATTAAATGCATTCATTTCAACTTTATATGTATATTTGCTAATAATTCGGCTTCTATTATGTCAAGTCAAGTCAGTGGTGTTCAGGTGCATCCATCTGAAATCTAACTCAGGAGAATAATGGAAGGGAAACATTAAAGTTGTCGACATACTTGCGGAAATTGGTTGTTTCCTAAGAATTCATATAAAAATTCATCATAACTATCTTTATGACATGTCTTCTCAAAACCCTAATAGGACAAATTTTAGTTCATTAGAAAACTATTCACATGATAAAAGTATTGGGTAAATTCTTTGAAATTAAAAGATTGGTCAGTAGAATATTACAATGAAATTTCTCTTCCCTCCCTTTGCTTCATGCATGTTCAATTTGATCATGATAAGATACATGTGATGGTATTGTGAGTATCCTTGTATTAAATCCACCTACAAACATATTTACCCCTTAACGTGACATGTTTTTTAAATGAAAGTGGTTGTGTGTACTATTGACCAAACGGAAGTTGGTATTTCGATATAAAGTTTCTTAAAAATATTTATGACATCATCTTCATGACATAATTATTTTTGTATGTCACATGCCTATAATATAACACCATGAGCAACATATTTTTTTTTTAATTGCAAATTTTATTGTTAACTATCACATGGAATTATAAAAAAATTACAAGAAGTCAAATATTAAGAACAAACTTAGGTCTGAGTATATATATTATGTATGCACCTATACTTTATAGACTTCATTTTATATAATATTGTGTATGTCTAAATACAACATTATGAGCGACCAGGGCGATAATGGTTACACTCTAATTAATTTGAAGTGTGGATTTTGATCCTGGTAACTTCACAACCGTAGTTAGGTTTGAGACATCTTGATGTGGCTGCGATGATACGTATGGAACTTTCTAGACGCAGAACCTGGTGCTTCCACTTAGTAGTTATATCTCAATACTTGATTTATGATCAACGACTCTTCGAAAAAGGGATCATTGGACGACGTAGATTGACCGAGGAGGTTATAGGGAAACTAAACCACCGCTCTCTCACTACTGGGTCTGATTTTCTTGTTCCTCTTTTCCGCGTCTCTCTCTTCTAGCGACGAGGGTTTACACATTCAGATTGTTGGTATAGTGAAGCCATGGCTACTGTTCCTAATCTAAGACCCTGTCAACACCACAGAGTCTATTCGAACCCTTAAGTAAGACAATTTTTATTTAAGGCTTACTTATTTTCTCATGACTGCGAGTTTTCTGGTTCTTTCCTAAATTATTTCAATCTCTCGGTTAAATGACTTCTGTTGCAGCGACGTTGTCCCTTACCATGCAGTCAGGAGCCAAGGGTTTACGTGAGACTCAATTTTTCTACTTATGTATTTATTTTACCTAACTAATATTGTTGTTGGTTAATTCTCTCAAAATCAAAGCCATGATGATATTTTCTCTTCCACAGGTTAGTCTTACACACTAGGGCTTCTTCTATGTGAGTCGTGTGATTAAGATTAGTCTCTTTCTTGTCTATATACCATCCATAAATGGCTTAAGAAATTCCCTAATTAACTCCAGAATTGATAGTTGTATTTACCTTTTCCTTGTATATGGCACAGATATGCTACTGCAAGGGTTACACAGGTTCATTTTGACTCATTGCGGTTGTCTAAATCTTGACCAGTACCCTTTCTTGTATCAAGTGTAGTATTCTCCTTATTTGGCTATCAAATGAAGGAACCTTACGATCTCTTCCAATTATAGAGAATAAGAAAAAAGGAAAACTCTAATAGGTTAACTTCTCGAGTTTCTTGTTTTCTTTTCTATTTTTGGGTTATACTATTTATGACATATAGAGATGTTGTCCACTCTAAGTCGTAAAAATTCTCAATGCAAAAGCTTTGCATTATGTTATTCCAATTCATAATGGATGATGTTTAGGGTTTAACTCTGCTTTTAACAATATATGTTGTTCGTAACTTTTACAACCCCTGGGGTTTTTGTTTTGGAATATTGTAATAATTACATAGTGATTATACCGGATTTTGGTTCACAATGTTTATGGCGGTATTATTATTAACTTGTATATGGGATTTTAGAATTTTACCAGTTTATTATATGATGCTATGTAAAATTTATTATGTGAGTCTCTTATGAACTATTGTATCACATCGTACTCGTGTCTATTTATGTCATTGCAATTTTTATTTGTGTTTGATTCTGTTGAACATGTACTTATTGTTCATGTACATTTCTTAAGCATTCCATACATTCTTTGTCACATTCGGATAATAGTGCGTGTGTGGTCCCTTTATTTCATTGTAATTGCAATAAATTCACATTCCAATCTGAGCGGTTGAGGGACTGTTTTCAGGTTTACCAATCTACCTTGCATAACTTGGAAACTAGCCCTTTTTCCTGCAAACCATTACAACCATCTCCTCTAACCCGTTTTCTAGTTTGATATGAAAACATCAGGACGGGTGAACTTGACTGTGATTCCTCATCCTCTTCTAGAGTTAGACTCTTTGGACATGGGCTAGTAGTCAAGCTTACACTTCTACAGTGACAGAGTAGAACCTATCTCGCCGCCTACACTCTCTTCAAGGGAGACATACAGACCAAGCCTTTTCTTTGTTTCAGGATCCATAATAATTTAACATTAGAATTAGCTAATATGTGGGTTCTGTTTTAAGAAGAAATATAAAAATTAACTCCAGTCACCTGTTTGGTTCTCCATTGAAATTTTAATTACTTGAAACACAACATTGTTTCTTTCTAATAATTTCCATAGCCATGCTATGTAATTTCTATATTACTCTTGCATCATTCTAAAACACAGTGGAAGAATTAGAAATTCAATACATAATCAAAAAGATTATAGAACTTATCTAGATATTTTCTTTTAATAAGTTGTAAACCATTGTGATGAACAGTGCTCCACCCAACCTTGAGGTCACTCTTTAACACTACACCTTCCCCCCAAGCTTGCTTCACACCTAGAGTAGCTTACAGGATAGTACTATAAGATTATTTTTATGTTATCTGTTCGCTACTAGAATTAACCCCAAATCACAAGTTTGAGCTCCCAGCTATAAACAAACTCCACTAGCCAACCAGCTATAGAGTCTTTTCACTGAAGTCTTCTTTGACCGTTTTATAATTTTCTTCTCTCTCTCCTCTTGCCTCAAGTTCACCATACCTTCTTGGGATTCTCTTGGAAGTTTTTGTTTCCAATGGAGGATTTTGGGTAGGTTACTACCTTACCCATAGCTATCCAACTACCTAGGGTGAGATTTCTCCAGCATTTCTTCCCAACAATCATTCACAAAAAAACATTATGCAATTGCAATAAAAATCAAATATGCATTCATATATGTCTATTTATTGGTTTTAGCCTTCTCGAACCACAATTAAAACAACATTATTTTAACTACGGTACTTAGTAAATCCACGCTTATGGAGTTACCAAGGGTTATTACATATTTCCTCGCTTGATTGAAACAACATAACTACGGTACTTAGTAAATCCACGCTTATGAAGTTACCAAGGGTTATTACATATTTCCTCGCTTGATTGAAACAACATCTCAGTGTTTTTGACTCCTCCAAATAGGTTGGGGTATGTTTATTTTGTGAGATTCTCCTCCTCCCAGGTGGCATCCTATGTGCTAAAGTGTCTCCACTACACTTTAACCTCGGTGATAACTCACTTTCACAGTAGTACTTCTCTCTGGTCTAAGATGCGTAGGAGTTTGACCAGGAACTCTCCATCCTACTCGACCTATACCCACAAACATTTAGTAATTGTTAGTTGTCTGATATCAATGTTTCTTGTAATACATATATGAAAATATATATTTGTACACTAATTACGTTTATATCCTACTAATCAATGATATGTCTAGGGTCATAAATCTATTTATTCAATAGCTAGAAATGAAACATGTTATGAACGTGTATTTGGCTAGGCAAGGCTAGTTGATACACTATCGACCCAACTCAAGCCAAGATCTGGAAAGGACCACAGAATCGGGGGGCTAGCTTAGCACAACCTCCCCAACATAAGGCACTTCACTTAGGCTTTACTCTTACATACACATGATGTCTTACTTTGAAAGTATTGGAAGCTTCGCTTTTTATCAGCATACATTTTCTGGTAGTCTTGATTTGCTTTCATATTAACCCTTACCCTTTTCACTATTTCTTCTATTTCTTTCAACATATCAAGTCCTAGGATCTATTTTTCCTCTCGACCACCCCAATTAATAGGTGTTATGCACCTACATTTGTACAACACTTTAAATGGACACATTTTTAGGGAGGTGTGATAACTATTATTATAGGTGAACTCCACCAAATGGATATAGTCTTCCCATTTAGTCGGTTTTCACATCAAATACATTCGAAACATGTCTTCAAGTAGTTGATTTACCCATTTAGTTTTCCCATCCATTTGAGGATGGTACGTAGTGCTAAACTTTATTTGAGTACCTAACCCATTAAACAAAGGTTTCCAAAAACATGTAAATTTTACATATTTGTTAGAGATTACGACTCTTTGTATCCCATGTAACCACGAAATATATTTTATAAATATATTAGCAATTTGGACTGTTTTATGAGTAGATTGTATGGGAATGAAGTGTGCATACTTACTCAGTTTCTCCACTACTACCATTATTAAATCATTTTGTTTCTTGGTCCTAGGTAGACTAGTAATAATATTAGGCATAATCGTCTCTCATTTCCATTCGGGGATAGGTAAGGGGTTAAGTGGTCGAGCTGGATGTTGTTGTTCGGTCTTCATTAGATAGCATTATAAACATTTAGTCGACTATTCAAACACTTCCTTTTTCATGCCATGTTAGTAGTACTCCTTCCTCAAAGAAGTGATCAATTTCTGATGGTCTAGAGAAGTTGCATAAGGGCTTTTATTGTATTCATATAGGATCATGTTTGATGTTGATTTTCTTGGGTAGATACATTCTGCCCCTATATACTAGCAAATTTTATGCATCTACCTCATATCCAAGTTGTCTCTCACTACTAGTTGAACATTTTCTTGGTACAAATAGAACTGATATTTAGGATTATTTTTAGCAGCTTCTTTAATCTTCTATTTAAACTTAGTTTATGTTTTAGAAAAAAAATCTCATAAACTGTTTACCTACTTACTCAAAACATTTTCCACGTCATTCTCTTTTCCTTTCAAATGTTTAATTTCAAATTCAAACTCACTGAAAATTGCAACCCAGCGTGCCTGTCAAACATTTAAGGTGGGTTTCTTAAAGTAATTAGTTAAGCTACTATGATCTGTCATCAGTACAAACGTGTTTCCAAGTAAATAATGATGCCACATTTTTAAGGCATGGATTACAACCATTAGTTCTAGATAATATGCCAAATACTTTTGTTCATGCTCTTTTAGTTTTCTAGATTCGTAAGCAACCACATTTCCTTCCTGCATTAGTACCCCTCCCACTCCTTCCTTACATGAATCTATACAAACAGTGAATTCCTTATCTAGGTCAACAATCCTTAAAATAGGGGCAGCGGTAAGTAAGTCTTTTAAGTGGTCAAAGTTGTTTTTACACTCATATGTCCATTTAAAAGTTCTCCCCTTCCTTTGCAAGGAAGTAATGGGATAGGCCACCTTTGAAAATCCTTGGATAAATCGCCTATAATAACCAGCCAAACCCATAAATGATCTTATATCATCCACATTCTTAGGCATAATTATGGTCTTTATCTTCTCTTTATCTACAACTATCCCATATTTAGTAATATCATGTCTTAAGTATTGGATTTCCTCTTTGAAAAATTTACACTTGTTGTATTTCACATACAACTGATGCTCTTTCAAGGTATGTGGGACAATTTATAGATGCTTTTTGTGATCTTCCATATTTCTGGAGTAGGCAAGAATATCATTTATGAAAATCAATACATATTTGTCCTAATATGGATGAAATATATTGTTCATGAGACACATGAATGTCGTTGGAGCATTGGTTAAGCTAAATGGAAAAACGACAAATTCCCAATGCCCATAACGAGTTATGAAAGCAATTGTGTATATATCCTCTTCCTTTATTCTTATCTGGTGGTAACCAGATTGTAACATTAGGGGCTTTTTGAGGTATAAAATGTGCCTCCTAAGAAAAATGTACAACCAAAATAAACTTTATAGGAACCAATAGGATTCAAGATGATGATGTCAACCATGGGGGATTGTTACACAACATTTTTTTATTGTCCCTGTACTCCCAGTTCCTTGATCCTAGAGGACCTCTACAATGAACCCCACATGCTTTTCCCTCATGAAGAAACTCCCATTATGTCCCTCTTCATGAGCAGATCATTTCCCTTTTTCATCATTTACCTTGAAACTTTTGTTTTGCCCAATTTACAAGACCAACGCTAATGGCCTTTGTCTCCTCTACACCGATGTGAAGAGATTAGCACTATTGCCTGCACCAATCAGTGCGACTAAGCTGTGTTCCAGTCGCATCGGTCCTGTTATGGAATTTTTTTTAAATTAGAGCAGAAGCTTCCATTTCTAGAAGCTCTGTAATGGAAGTCTGGTAAATGGTTTGCCCGAATGTGGTCAAGGATGACAGTTTGGGCTCCCTTCCCCTATAATGATGGAACTACCTCAAGGAATAAATGCTTCTGCCATGAGAAGAGGATCCATCTCCCATCCATATTTCCTATATAAACCTCCCTTCTTCCCAAGCACAAGCTAGTTAGAGTGTTGGTTGAGTGTGAGTATACTACTTTGATTTGACAAGCAAGCTATTACTAGTTGTAGCCATCTAGTTGTGTGAGGAAGAAGTGTGCTTGGTTCGGAGTGAAGTTTAAAGGGAAGAGTCTTTAAACTATTGTTTTTTGAAGCCATCATGAAGTGCTAGTAGAAGCGTGTGGGAACCTAGTCTTGTTAGAGGAATACTGCGACGTCAAGACGAATGGTTGTAATCTCTCTTTGATATTAATATATGCAACTATCGATTGATTTCCTACATGTTTTGTAATATTACATATTCATGTCTTGATGCTTCTTGACTCATTAAGTAGGTTGAGTTGTAATTTGTCTATTATTAAGTTTGTGTGTTGTTGTTGTTTACTTGTTTTAGGAGCTTGAAGAAGGAAGCGAGACATTGCTGGAGCAAGCAAGCGAGGACATCATCAAGCAGGATAAGAAACCAAGAGGTAGGCCCTCTTGATTAATTCTAACCTAAGGAAATATTCCATATAATGTAACTATTGTGGCTAGACCCATTATCATGTTAGAGGAATTCTTTCGTGTTCCCACTTATAATTTTACTTCACCACAAATTGATGACTCCGCCAAGGAGATCCCATCATTTTGTTTATTTTGGATTTCATGATTTCATGAGAACTTTGCTAGTTTCATATATTCCCTTTTGTTCTGTTGCTTTTCTCCTACTTACTGGCTTAAGTCTAAAATCTATAGTAGCAGATCTAGTCCCTGTTTTGATTTTCTTTTTTAGTTTTTCTTAGTTCCCTCAGACAGCACGTTTAATCAGCTAACAGTCATGTCGACTAGCCTCTGGTGCTTGTTGTCAGTTAAGCAGTCGCGTCAATGCCTATAAGTGAATATTAGTGTTTAGCCCCAATCTTGGCTAGTGTGTTTTGCTCTTGTGATTTTGACCCTGTAAGCCTTTTAGACCGTTTTCTCCCTATAGAAAGCTTCAGTTATCTTGCTTTGTGTTCTTTCTTGGTTTAGCCCATCCTCTGATGTGTTAAGTCTGGCCCTGTGTGAGGTTCTTTTTTATTTTTTCTTTGAATCCCTCGATCAATGCTAGTTTTCAGTTAGGCAATGGCACCGATCAGGCCATTAACACTGGTTGTTGTACTGCTCAGTCATGTTGGTCATGCCTATCGGCACTAGTTCCCAAATAGGTAGTCGCATCGGTCTCAGGGGTAAGAAAAAAATCATCATTTCTCTTATTCCAGTGCAAGTGTGTCTTGACCCTCAGAGTCTCTTCTTCCACCAAAGATGAGTAGGATGCTTTGTTTGCTTCATTTTCAATTGAATGACTGAAAGATTCTTGTTTGTTGTCTTATTCCGAGTGTCTCTTTTCTCTTTCCAAGCGTAAATTACATTGCTTGGTATGTTGATTGAAGCATTATGTGTTTGGTTTGTTCAATTCAGGGAAGAAGTTGCTCGTAGTTTCATTTATCATTCTTTGGATTTGATCAATGCTTGTTTGTTCGAAATTGTGAAAATTTTCATTAAAGTGTTTTATGTGAAAGATTCATTTTGCATTTTATGAAGAGAAGAACATCATTCTAGTTTACTTAAGAGAAAATATTGTATTAGTAGCGCTATTGAGAAGTTAGAATTGCATCATCATAAACATTGGAAATGAAATGAAACTTCTTATGTTGTTATAGGAAGATTAAGTGCATTTAGGAAATTTATTAGTGAAATATTTCATTATTCGATTATTGCATTAATTTTGTGTTCTCTATCTCTCAATTAGTGATAACTTTCATCGAAGACAAAGATCTCTTTTCGCATATAGCCGCATATAGGAGTTCTCAGATGATAGCAATAAGGCCTTGTAATTGAAACCTAATTCAAGATCAAATTTTAAAATTTATTGAATTAAACAAAGGAAGCATTGAAACTTAACGCTCACATTTAGTGGTCTAGGCTAGAGACTTGTCCTGGAATCTTTAAACCTAGCAGTTTTCGTTAGCTTCAGCATTAGATAGCACTAGCATAGATTTGTGCTCCCCGTACCATCGAGTATATAACGGGAGACCCCACTAGGCTGCAACCCTTTTATCCTTAGGAAGCCGAGTCAGCCACCTTATGAACATGATACACCAAACACAGCATTCGGGGAGATTTTCGACTCGTACTTCTTGGTTCACCAGGAGGTATTCTGTAGTTCATGGTTGCCTCGTAATCCTTTTGCCTAGATTATTCAAAGCAGTCATTTTGCTCTTTTTGACTTGTTAAATTTAAAATATCATCAAGCAATTTTCCTTTCGAGCTCATTAATTCCGAAAGCGACTAGAGTCACATTTCGTCCTTTTCTAGACTCTTCAAATATGAAAAGGAAAAGTTTTTTTACAGTGTCTTAAAATTAACTACCCATGAAATATTCCTGGTTAAACTTATCTTCTTTAGTGTTTCTTTAAAAAATTCAATCCCAATGGCAACATTTCTAGAGTCTACAAGTGAAAGATTCCCCTCAGATGGCAATCCTAGTCCGTTTCCTTCTTTTGGAAATGTTGGTGCTCCTTATATGGTAACATTGTCCCTCCTTGGGTTAACCATTGGTCTACCTGTTTGGTTGTTTTCGACCTTGGTGGTCATGACTGTCCCGACTCCTATCCAAACATCTCCTTCATTTGAATCATATCACGATGATTCTAGGGTTGACCTCTTGCCTTCTTCCCTCATTTCCTCACTATCCTCTTCTACTTCACCTCGTGAAAGTTTCAAATCTAATAACCAGGAGTCTAAGAAGAAGAAGAAGAAGAAGACGACGAAGAAGAAGAAGAAGTTAGATAAGAAAGAGGCCAACCATGTGACTGTTACTCCAAATGCACCTCTTGTAGAAAAACCTTCTGATCCTCCACAGAAGGTCCAATACCCTTGCAGGTTATGTAAGGGTGACCATCTCCTTCGAGACTGTCCTGTCATTCCCAAAATGTTAGAGGTATGGTCTCAAAACTTGAACTGACCATCCCCGTCAACCTCTGGAGATCATGTCGATGCTATGCCTTCAACTCGTGATTGTAAGAAGAAAGGGAAGATAGGATTCCCCTGTAAGTTATGTGAAGGAGAGCATCTTCTTCACCTTTATTCTCTCATGGATAAAGCTTCCAAATTTTTGGAAAACCTTGCAGATCCTCAACCCCAACTTCCTATTGGTTATTTGAGGCTTTCTTACAACCCTCTCCTAGCTGGTAAAGAGATTGAATCAGATTCATCTCTTGCCCATCCTGCTCTTCCTGAGCATGACTCTCTTGTGTCTATTTCCGACCAACCATTGGTAGAAAAGAGTGTCAACTTGGTTTCGCCACCAGTTTCTCACTTTGTTCTGGAAGAGAGTGGTGATCAATATGCTCATGCTCTTCTCATCTCCTTAGATTTTTATGAATAGAAAAGTGACCCTCCCATCCCAGTTGTTCAAGAGAGTCCTTTTCCTATTCCTGTACAGCATGGGGGTAATCATATGATACCCCCACGAAGTAATTCTGTCCATTGACTGCTTTCCGCCTCCCATCTTATGTGCCTTTCTAGATCACAGTACAAGCCTATAATATGGTAGCACCTGGCACTATATAGATGAAGGTGCGTCTATTAGCATCATGTCTTCTACTACTTGGCAAGATTTGGGTTCCCCACAACTTGTGTCGGTCACCTAGAATTTGTTGGCTTTCAACGGAGGAACCAGTCAAGCTTGAGAGATCCTTCTGAAGTTCCCTATTACTTTGGGATGAAAGACCATCTATATAGATATGATGGTATTCCAAGGTCCTTTAGATTTTAATCTCCCCCTTAGATGCGACCATGTTTATGTCATGGGGGCTCTTCCTTCTTCGCTTTTCCATGTGGTTTGTTTTCCGCACGAAGGGAGAATTGGGATTATTGATCAATTGTCATTCATTGGTCGCCAAGCGCCTCCTTTGCAACCATCATCCCCTATCGGCTCTTTTTTTCAAGAAATACCTTCCTAACCATAGGTCAATAATGTTGCTACCCATTCTGTCTCCGCATCTGCGGATGATCACACAAATGGTATAGTACAGTATGTACTGGGGGCATTGGAAACCGATTTGTCAGTTGTACCAGTTGACATGTGTTCCTCCCAAAGCATGGTTCTTCCCTCTAGTGAGGACCTCTTTGGGGCCATGTTATTGTGTGGTCCATGATCAGATTAACAAGGGTCATGAGGATAGTTCTTTTTCTTGTGTCAACCTCATTAAAAAAACAAAACATGTAGTCATGAGCAGAGTTCTTTGTTTTGTGTCAAGCTCATTAAAAAAATGAAACAAGGATCTCAAGGATAGTTCTTTCACTGTGTAAACCTCATTAAAAATGAAGTAGCTCCCTTTCCTAAATCATGTCTTTGATTAATATCTCGTAAAATCCCAGTCGAGTCTTTCCTGGATATTGAAAGTGAACCTTCATTCCATCCACCTAGTTGATTGAAATGAAGCTTGGGGGGCATGTACCTCAATTGATTCATTATGCCGGGGGAATGCAAACTTATAGCAAACATATTTTTTCATGTCAAGCTTGTGTAAACATGAAACCGTATCCTAGCGGAGTTATCTATGGTTCAAGCTTGTGTAAACATGAACCCATGCCCGATTTACATATCGTGATTGCCATTTTTATTAGCTAATTTCTACTAGATGAGCCTTGGTTGTTTCATTCCATCGCCACCATCTCTTTTTCCGATCATATGCTTTCACTTGGGTGTTTTTCCTTTCCTGAGGGACGGCAGTGATGAGTGGTTTTTATTAGTGAGCCTCTTGACCATTACATGTCTTGAGCTGTTCCACCATTGTTGGAACTAGTTGCTACCCTTTATACCACTCATTCCTCCAGGACGAGTTACTTTTCAGCTCTTTTCTCGACTCGTTAAACTCAAATGAAAATATTTCCAAGTATTTTTCCCTTTTTGACTCGTTAAAGAGAATAAAATCGAGGGGTCCGCTTTCAGCTCCTTTTCGACCCTTTAAAAATGAAAAGATGGCTGAGCCCTTGTCATTTTGAACTCATTAACATATGAGAAACATCGTGCGCTTAGTATAAGTTTACCCCTTTTTCTGGCTGGGAGGTACTATTTATGAAAAAGGTACTCCTTGACTGACATGGTCAAGTGGTTCTCTCAAGTATTTTTTTTTCTACCTTTTCGGGCTTAAGAGACACAAACATACGAAAAAGTACCATGTGGAGTTTTATTTTATGTGTCTTTTTCAAACTCTCTAAATATGAAAAAGATACCGAGTTACACCTTTGTCGGACTCGTTAAATTATTAAACGACATCGGATTCATCACCATGAGAAACACGATCTTCTCCTTCTTAGGGCTCATTAAACTTACTAGGTTAGATTTGTCCAAAGGATGAACTTACAGTGCAAGCATATGCTATCCCCTTCAAGCTTGCGAATAAAAAATAACTGGGGTACTCACCAGAAATGGTGTGGGAAAATTTGGAAATCTATCGAGTCATGTCGGTAGCTCACCCTTGAACATGACACTCTCTGCTTCGTGTTAGGTTGGGACATCCTCCTTTACATCGTTGACCTTATTGGGTTTGAGCCATTCATTTTTGTCTGCCATCTGATCTCTGCTATGTCATCACAACTAGTCTTATGGATCCAAAAGCTGCTAAACTTCCAGTTGTGTCGCTGATATGTTTAAGAGTTGTCCTTCTGCAATTACACTTACCTCTATGTCTCTGTATCATCCAAAATCATTTTGCATCCTCTCATCTTGTGTTGATGATGTGGGATTCATTATGGCTCTCCTTCGACATGGTCACTTTCCATCAACATCAACTCATTATCTATGAGGTCGACCAAGATACTCCCTTCCAGTACCTTAAAGCTTGCATGCCTCAATGGTAAGTTCTTTGCAATCGACGACAAGTTCACATCATTGGATTTCGATCGAGTGATTTCGTGGACGTTTGACTTCAGTTCTTGTATTGACATTCCATGAATTCTGTTGATAATACCTTGAGGTACATTTTCATTATTGGTGGTTTCTCTCACGCTTGTTAATAGTTTACATCATGGACTACTAATCAAGTGACTTTCTAGCATGTTCAATGTCAACACATCTATTCACATGCTAGAATTTGTACCTTGATTGGGTCATGTTGGAGCACAAGACCCTGGATCTGATCACAAAAGTGCAAGTTATGAAGTGGTGTGACATGGTTACGATGATATGCATGTCTCTATTAGATGGTTGACTGCGACCAGAACATGAGTTATCATATGTGATCCTTCTCATTATTGAATGGTTGTGACCATGCCTTGGTTTCATTATGATCCTCTTTGACGGATGGTTGCGCCCATACCTAAATCCATTTACATGATCATTCTCTGGATGGTTGTGTCCATGCCAGGGTTCATGTATCCTTTTGACAGAGATATCAGTCTATGTATATGCATCTGTACTTGCTTGCAGGTTTTCTAATGGTAGACCGGTTCCTCGCGCTGATTTATAAAGCATTTCATTCCTCACTCTAGTTCAGCCTTCACACTTTAGGGGGCATCTGTTACACAGAATTTTGTCACTATCCCTATACTCCCTGTTCCTTGATCCTGGAGGACCTCTACAGTGAACCCTGTATGCTTTTCCCTCATGAAGAAACTCCCATTATGTCCCCCTTCATGAGCAGATCATTTCCATTTTGCATCATTTCCCCTAAAACTTTTGTTTTGCCTAATTTACAAGACCAGTGCTAATGGCCTTTGTCTCCCCCATGTCGATGTGCAGAGATTAGCACTATTCCCTGCACCGATTGATGCGACTAAGTTGTGTTCTAGTCGCGTCAGCCTTGTTATGGAAAGTTCTTTAAATTAGAAGCTTCCATCTCTAGAACGTTCATAACGGATGTCTAGTAAATGGTTTAGCTGGATGAGGTCGAGGATGATAGTTTGGGCTCCTTTCCCCTATAATGATGGAACTACCTGAAAGGATAAATCCTTCTCCCATGAGAAGAGGATCCATCTCCCATCCATCTTTCCTATATAAACCTCCCTTCTTCCCAAGCATAAGCTACTTAGAGAGTTGGCTCAATGCGAGTATACTATTTTGATTTGACAAGAAAGCTATTACTAGTTGTAGCCATATAGTTGTGTGAGGGAGAAGTATGCTTGGTTTGGAGTGAAGCCTAAAGGGAAGAGAATTTAAAATATTGTTATTTGAAGCCATCATAAAGTGTTAGCAGAAGTGTGTGGGAACCTGGTCTTATAAGAGGAAGACTGCGAGATTAAGACGAATGGTTGTAATCTCTCTTTGATATTAATATATTCAACTATTGATTGATTTCCTACATGTTTTGTAATATTACATATTCATGTCTTGATGCTACTTGACTCATTAAGTAGGTTGAATTGAAAATTTTCTATTATTATGTTTGTGTGTTGTTGTTGTTTACTTTTTTTAGAAGCTTGAAGAAGGAAGCGAGAGATTATTGGAGCGAGTAAGCGAGGACATCATCAACAAGGATAGGTGACCAAGAGGTAGGCCCTCTTGATTGATTCTAATCGAAGGAAATATTCCATAGAATGTGCCTGTTGTGGCAAGACCCATTATCATGCTAGAGGAATTTGTTCGTGTTCGCACTTATAATTTTACTTCAGCACAAGGATGATTCACCATTTTTGGAGTAAAAAAGTACAAAGACTAAAAAATAATAAAATAATAAAACTACTTTTTCAACTCATCTCCCTAATTATTTACTCAAATTTCAAGTGGGAGTCCTCATTGGATGCAAAATTTAATTCCTCATCCAAGGAGTACCCATGTTGCATACTTTTGATGGACCCTTCTACACGAAAAATGAGAAATAAGTGAAAACACGTGATTGCAATCACATTTTTCATGTATTTCTCATTTTCATGTAGCGCAGTCCATCAAAAGTATGCACCATGGGTACTCCTTGGATGAGGAATCAAATTCTGCATCCAACGAGTGTTTTAGCTCAAAATTTGAGTAAACCCATATGGAGATAATTTGAAAATATGGGTTGAAAAAATAGTTTTGTCCTTTTCCCTCTAAAATTTGATGATGTAATCTAATCTTATTTTATTAGTTCCACTATTATTTTATAATTTCCTTAGGAGGCCCATTTTAGACCTAAAAAATCATGTAATGTCCAGTCTTAGAAAATGCAGTCGCCCGCTTGAATTGATCGAACAAATCATCAATGTGGGACAAGGGATATTTATTTTTGAATGTTAATTTATTTATCTACCTCTAATAAATACACGATTTCAAAGTGCCATCTTTTTTCCTAACAAACAACACTGGGGCTCCCCATGGATACACAATTAGATGAATGTATTTCTTGTCCAATAATTCTTGAAACTGCATCTTTAATGGATTGAAGTCTGGGACACTCATGTGGTAGGGGACTCTAGACACGGCAACATCTCTATGTATAAGTTCAATAGTGAAATCTACGTCACTTTTAGGAGGTATCCCAGGAATGTATTTAGGAAAAAAATCATTAAATTATTTCACAATCGGTAGATCTCCTAGAGTGCCAGTCTTCTCTTTTGAATTTGTATACCCAACTTGTACCGCATAAAATTAAAACCATTTCCTCATGTAATTTCGCCAGTTGTGATGTTGTAATGGGTCTCAACTTCAAGGGTATTTTCATACCTTGTACCTATTTTCTTATGCCTTCCTAGTTCAAGTAACTAATTATTTTCTCCTTAGAGTTGATAAGTGACCAATGTCCTTCTAACCAGTCCATGTTTATCAAAACGTCATATCACCCTAAGGGTAGAACATTTAAATTTGTAGTGATTAGCTAATTCACCAGGGTCACTGAACAAATATCTATTTTAGTTTTCACCCTTCTTTAAACTCCTATGGCTATCTTTACCAGCCACGAGATATTAAATTTGATTGATTGTAAATGACATTTATCCATTATCTTTTGGCTGACATAACTTAGACTAACCCTAGATCAATTAAAATAGCCACATCATGGTTAAGATTTTTACCTTGAAATTATCTCATGGTTGGTTGATACTCTGCTTGATAGTCCTCTGGTACAACATTAATTCTAGGCAGACTTCTGGCAACATATCCCACTATAGAAGATTCTTGAATCTAAGCTATTGGTTCTACTCCTTTCCCATAAGAGAATTCTTTGACATAATGTGGCCCTCCATATCCCCAACACTACAGTGGGGGTCTAACTATTCTCTCAAGTTCAAGCTTATGAGGATGCTCAACAACCTTTAATTGACTCTATGATCTCAGTTTTTGTTAGACCTTCCCTGCATTCCTATTTTGTGAGTTTTTTTAAGGGCTCTTAAAAATTGAAAACTGAAACCCCTTGGCACTCTGCATCTACTTCTGCCCTTTTTTATCGATCCAATTTTTACTACTATCTCCTTTCTATTTAATTTGTTGATAACATAACCTGGCCTTTCTGATGAATTCATCCATGGTTTTGGGGTTTTCAAATTCCAACTGCTACTTATGAAAATAGGTAAGCTATTGATACGCTGTTGAACTTTTTATTTTTTTCACATATAACGAAACTTATTTTAACAGTAAGGTAAATTTCATTATAAATTACTCCATCATAAGTTTCCCTTGCCTAAGACCGTGAAAATCATTTTGCTTTTCATCATAAAAGTGTTTAGTCATATATTTTTCTTTAAAATGTTTTTGAAATCCTTCCAAGCTTACTTCCTCTTCATCAATCTTCTGTATTTTCTTCACCTCTTCCCACCATAAGGTAAATTTACCTTACAGTTGGTAGATTGTTAAATGAGCCTTCAAATTGTGATCAAATTCATAAATATGAAAATAGTTTTTCATGTTAATGAGTGAGGCTTCCACGACCTCCTCGTTCTCACCATGAAACATGCGAGGCTTAATTTTCTTGAATTCACCATGCAATTATATCTTCTATCTTTTAGGTCCTTTATGCCCAAAAACAGTATCATATTCTTCCGTGCTATATTCTTGATCTCCTTCAGATTTTGGATTTTCCTCTCTTTGTCTATGTGTTCTAACCCTATTTCGATGGTCAAGACTCGAAGCAAGGTGTCTGTTATTTTTCTCTAAAAAAGGATCTTCATAATCCTCTCTTGTTCTTGCATCAATCTTTGAATATCATCTCTCAATCTTTCCATTTCACTTTTTAACTGTTGTATTGTCTTGTACAGTGCTGCATTAGTATTTCGAGATTTTTCCCCTAGTTGAAACCACATTTATGGGTTAACTTCCGTATGTGGGTTGGGGGAACCTCCAAGTGTTGGCCTTACTAGTGGAGTATACCCACATCTCCTCATGGTGTTCTTCTTCTACTCATTGTTAACAAAAAAAAGTATTTGTTATTCCCTTATCACTGAAAGACGCCACCATGCTGGAATGTGGTTCTCATACCACTTGTCACATCCCTCTAAGATAACCCAATCAATAAATTTTGTTTTTTCTTAATTGTAAATTTACTGTTAGCTATCACATCAAAATTATAAAGAAATTACAACAAGTAAAATATTAAGAACAAACATATAAAATTAGGTTAGAAATCTTGATATATATTATGTACACACCTACACCTTACAAACCTCATATTTATATAACATAGTGTACCTCTATATATAATGTTCATGAGCCATCTAGGCAATAATGGTTACACTTTAATTAATTTTAATTTTGGGTTCTAATACTCATAACTTCGCAATCCTAGTTGGGTTTGAGAGACCTTGACATGGTTGTCGTGATTAGTCCGGAACATTCTAGACATAGAACCTTGTCCATTCACTTTGTAATTCTATCTAGATACTTGATTTTTTATCAATGACTCTCTGGAATTAGGATCATCAGATGACATAATTTGATTGAGGGGGTTAGAGGGCAACTAGCCCAACCCTCTCTCACTATTGGGTATCATTTGCTCATTCCTATGTTCCGCATCTTGCTATTTTCCACCGATGAAGGTTTACACATTCGAAAGGTTGCTACAGTCAAATCATGGCTACTCTTCCTAAATCTGAGACTCTGCCAACACCACATAGTCTACTTGAATCCTCAGGCAAAACATTATTTAAGGGTTACTTATTTTCTCATAGCTATGACTTTTTTTGTTCTTTTCTAAATTATTTCAATCTCTCGATTAAATGGGTTCCTTTGCAGAGGCGTTATCCCTCACTATGCAGTCAGGAGCCGAGGGTTTACACAAGAATTAATGTCTATGCTCATGTATGTATTTTTCCTAATTACTACTATTTTTGGTTAATTCTCTCAAAATCGAAGCCATGATGAGATTTTCTCTTTTGTAGGTTCATGTTGCATACTAGGGATTATTCTATGCTAGTCGCATGCTTAAGTTTAGTCTCTTTGTCCTCGTCTATATACCTCCCAAAAATGGCTTAAGAAATTCCCTAATTAACTCCAGAATCAATAGTTGTGTTTACCCTTTTCCTTGTATATCATATAGGTATGTTATGCGTAAGGGTTACGTTGGTTCATTTTGACTTGTTTTTGCTGTCTAAAGCTTGACCAGCACCTTTTTTTGTATAAGGTGTGATATTCTCCTTATTTGGATCTCAGATGAAGGAACCTTACGATCTCTTCCAATTTTGGAAAATAAATGAAAAGTAAGACCCTAACAGGGTTAACTTCTAGAGTATCTTGTTTTATTTTCTATTTTTGGGTTATATTATTGGCAACATATAAATATGTTGTCTTCTCTAAGATGTAAATATTCTCAATTCACAGATTATGGAATTTATTATTGCAACTCGTAAGGGATGATGTTTAAGGTTTAACTCTGCTTTTAAGATATATGTTGTTGGTCAACTTTCACAACCCCTTAGGGTTTTTGTTTTGGAACATTGTAATAATCATACAATGACTATACCGGATTTTGGTTCACAGTGTTTATGCCAAGATTATTATTAGTTTGTTCATAGGATTTTAGCATTATACCAGTTTATTATACCTGATGCCATGTAAATTTTATTCTGTGAGTCTATTATGAACTATTGTATCCCAGCATACTCATGTCTATTTTGGCTATCAAAGGATCTTTTAGCATTTCAATTTCTATTCATGTTTGATTTTGTTGAAGTTGTACTTACATTTTACGTACATTTATTACACATTACGTACTTCTTTGTCACATTAGGATAACATAGTGCGCATGAGCTTCTTTTCTGTCATTGTAATTACAATCAATTCACCTTCTAGCCTAAGTGATTGAGCAACAGTTTCGGGCTTTACCAATCTACTTGGCACAACTTGAAAACTAACACTTTTTCCTACAGACCATTAAAACCATCTCCTCTAGCCCTCTTTATGGCTTGATATGAAAACATCTAGACTGGTGAACTTGATTGTAATTCGACATCCTCTACCATAGTTAGACTGTCTGTACATGGGTTGGTAGTGAAGCCTACACTTTTACAGTGACATACTAGAACGTATCCCGCCACCTAGAGTCTCTTCAAGGGAGATATCTAGGCCAAGTTTTTTATTTGCTTCAGGATCCATAATAGTCTAACATTAGACTCAACTATTACATGGGGTTTTTTAAGAAGAAATATAAATATAAACCACAGTCACTCATTTGGTTCTCTTTCGAAACTTTAATTACCTGAAACACAACACTATTTCTTTCTAAGAATTTCCATAGCAGTGTTATGTAATTTCAATGCTATAGTTACATCATTCTAAAACAAAATGGCATGATTGGAAAATATAGTACTTAATTAAACAAAACAATGCTTGTTTAGATATTTTCTTTTAATAAGCTACGAACCATCGAGAAGAGCAACATTCCACCCAACCTTGAGATTAGTCTTTATTACTAGACCTTCCCCCTGAACTTGCTTCACACCCATAATAGATTACACAACAGTACTATAAGATTCCTTTCAGGTTATCTGATCACTACCAGGCTAATCCCCAAATTACAAGTCTGAGCTTCTAGCTCCAGACAAACACGTCTGGCCAACCAACTTTAGAGTATTTTCACAAGTATCCTTTGACCGTTTTCCAATTTTCTTCTCTCTTTCCTCCAACATTAGGTTCACCATACTCTATCGGCCTTCTCTTGGATTTTTTTTGTTTCCAATGGAGGATTTTAGGTATGTGACTACTTTATCCATAATTGTCCAACTATGTGGGATGAGCTTTTTATAGCATTGCTTCCCGACTATGATGACAAATCTTTTTTATGAAATTGAAACAAAAATCAAATGTGCATTCATATAGGTCTATTTATAGGTTTTAGCCTTCTCGGCCCATAATTAAAATAACATTATTTTAAATGTGGTAATTAGTAAATCAATGCTTATGGAGTTACCAAGGGTTATTATAGTGTATTAAAAATAAATATTTTTACAAGTTAAATTTAAAATATTTATGGTTTTGTTTGGATGATGTTTACAGAAGTTTATAATTGGAATGATTTATTATTATTATTATTATTAACAATATGGTTATTATTATTAATATTTATTTTATGATATAATTTGATTGGTTCGTAAGTAAAATATTTTCTTAAAGCCAGAGTTAAGCATTTTTTGGATGGTGGGATTATCATATGATGTTAAGGTTACATCATCACATTCAATGATATAACTCAAATATCTAAAGATGAATAAATACTGCCAAAGATATTAGAATTTGGATTTTTTTTAATCCCTCCAATTGAGAACATGTTTAATCTTTTTAGTCGTCCATAATGAAATATGTTTTCCTATTAATATAACCAGCTCAGAAGAAAAATTTTAAACCTAAATATTAAGAATTTTTAGATGATGTTTTTTTTTGTAAGCTTGGTAGGACTACATATTCATCATGTCCAATATATCACTCTAATTAGGGTGGGTAATTTCACTGGTGATTTCACATCAAGGAGTGCCTTAATAGCAAACCCGATCACCATTTTCCCAAAACCCCATGGAATAAATGATAATTTTTTAATAATAATATTATATAAAATTTAGATTATATATACATTTAAAAAATTGGTGGGTCAACCCTTTAATATATTTTGTGTCTCATATTTTTGTTCATACAAGTATCCTTGATAGTAAACCAAATTATAGTTAAAACCACATGTTAAATTAAATTTAATATATTATTTAAATATAGACTTTTTTGTGATATGATCCATTGAAACATGGTCATAAATGTTATGTTTCATCCATGGCCCTAATTTAAATCTCCCTAGATTTTGAAAAACATCAACATTTGTTTAAAGGTATATTTTCAACACTATAAATTTTCTTATGTCCTAAGTGTGCACCACTGTTTTTTCAAATGTTGATTCTTTAACCATTTCCAAGTTGTCTTATCTATTTTCTTGTTCTTTGTCCTAAGATGTTTGTTTTTCAAGGGTTTTCCAAACATGTGCTTTTTGTTTTTCTTTGCAATGTATTTTAATAATGATTTTTTTTTACTTCTTTTGCAAAGTTTAAAAAAAAATAAAACAATAATATTTTGAGGTTACGGGTTTTTATATATTTATACATCATTAATTAATACTTCAATACACACAAAATGATTTCCGCTAAAAAACAATAATTTTACACTAGATACAACAAACATATTTTGCATGTAGATATAACCAAAAAAATACGTATTTCATGATCTTTTTGCTAAAAATGACATGTTAAATAATTTTTTTGTATGAAAATTTAAATAAATTGTTTTGGAAAAATAAGAAATTTTATGATTTTTTTATGAATTTTGTATTCGAAGATGATGACATTCGAGGTTTTTTCCTCAAAAAAATGATTCACATAAAATTTTGAGTATAAAAATAATTGAAAAAAAATTGTTGAAAAAGAATGCAATTAAAAAAAATCCTTCAAACTAAAAATTAAAAACACAACAAAATTTTAAAAAAATACAATTAAAAAAAAAAACCTAAAATAATAAAAACATAAAAACATTTTTTAAATTAAAAAAAAAACTTAAAAAATAGATTTAAAAAAAAACATCGAAATTAAAAAAATATGAAAAACATTAAAAATTAAAAAAAAATACATTCAGGAAATAATTAAAAAATAAATAGCAACCCAGAAGCTTTTGGCAGGTCAATCTTGATTCATGGAATTGGATTGGGCCTGCCAAGGGCCCATGGGCCACGAGCCTAGACAGGGCCTGACATGAGCATGCCCCACCCAAGCTTGTTGCCCACGAGCACTGGGCAGGGCAAGGGCGAATCTAGGAATCGGCCTTGCCCTGCCCAGGCTTGCTACCCACGCACACTGGGCGGGGTGAGGAAGAATCTAGGAATTGGCCTATCCCCACTAAAGGCTTGTGGGACACGATT
>APFE031476901.1:60436-74080 GCA_000404065.3 Pinus taeda
AACCGGATACTCTAGTTGAGGGTCTAACTGAGGAAGAAAGAATGCTTAAAAATGTCAAAGAGCTTGAAAAGACAATTGACCTAGATTATGTGCAGCAGGTACCCTTCAAACTGCCTCACTCAGTGGGACAAGGGACCTCAGTTACAAGGACTGCACCAAAGGCACCTACTACATCAGCAGCAGCAATGGACAAAGGCAAAGGCATAATAGGTGCAGAGGATGAGCTGGTAAAGGGACAAGTTGAGCAACAGACAAAACAACAAACAGAGCAACAAAGGGAGAAGGAAACATGGCAGGAAACACAGCAGAAAACAGAGCAGCAAACGGGCCAGCAACAAGAACAAGCTGTTAAGCTACAGAATGGGCTACCAGAAACTCCTGCAATACAAACGCCACCACCTCAAACACAGCAGTCAACTGCCCCAGTTCTACAGACCCCAGCACATGAAGAAAGGGGAGTAAAAAGACAAAGAAGAGTCCACTCCTCTCAGTGGAGCCTCCGACCAGCCAGAAGCCAAAAGGCAAAGGGCAGATTCCCCAGAGGTGGAAGACATTACTGAAGATGTCTTAAACATTTCAACAAAGGACAAGGAGAGCAGCCAGTAGACAGGAACAAGCTCCTTTTAGCAGGAGCAAACTTTACAGGTTAGCTTGGAGGTGGCCTCTCAATCACAACAGAGCAAGAAGCCAAAGAGCACCAAGGCTTCCTTCAAACAAATAAAGGCTCAAAATGAGCTATTGAGGGCTGAGGTGTAAAAACAGTTTATAGATGCTACACCAGCCATGCAAGAGAGACTGATGTCTGTTTATGACATCCAAGAGGAGAAGATAATATTCAGTCACTTTAAGCCCAAGGGGCCGCAGCCTAAGACAGCTGCAGACTTCATAAAGACAAGGGTGGAGGTCCTGGCTAGAGATATACATCCCATGGACCAAATCGAACTCCATAAGCAGGTTGGAGAGATGGTCTATGCCACCCTAGTAGAAAAGGCCACATTGGCCCATGAGCTGAAAGAATCGTTGAAAAACACTAATACTCAACTGGACATTGAGAGGATGTCCTCCAAAGCCAAGGACAACAGAATAAAATCTCTTGAAGATATCATTGTTGATTTAGGGCATGATCCTAATGATCCAACAGGCGTTAAGGCCCTTATGAAGAAGAAAGATGATGACCTCAGTGCATTGAGGAAGAGATTGAAGCTGCCACCCACTAAACACCCTCAGACAGCTGAGCTTCAAAAGCAGAAACAGGTAGAGGATCAACTAGACCTCTTGCTACAACAAGATCAGAGGATCAGAGAATTGGAGAAAGAATTGGAGGGAGCAATACAAGACAAGTAGGGAGAATCCACTTCCCAAGCTCCTCCAACTACTTCTACAACAGCAGCAACATCAGGGGCAACAAGGGCCCCCACAACAGAAGCAGCAGGTACATCAGCAGCTCAATAGGATAATCCAACTATAGAGGACATAACCAAGGCTATCAAGAAAATGGAGCTCCAGGCCGATGAAATAAAGAAAACTAAGGAGAAGTTGGCAGAGTTGGAGTCGAAATATGACAAATCCAAGATAACGGTGGCTGAGTAGGGCAAAGAAATAAAGGCCCTCAAGGACAAGATAAAGGCCCTAGAAAAAGAGTTAAATCTAGAAACAGCCATGGCCGAGATAAAGAGGATTTTATGGGCCAAAATAAGCAAATCCATCACTCAACAATCGAAATCAATAAAGACAATACATCAGCAGATGGAATTGCTAGGCCAAGCACACATAGAGATCAATAAGGCCAAAGCAGTACTGGGAAACAGGCCAGAACAGGCCAATAGGATGGTAGACTTCCTGAACAGGCATGAGCAGGAGGAATTGGCAGCCATGGGTATTCCCAACAGAACAGAAGCTGTCCTCCTTGCCAAGAAAGTGCTCACCCTCAGGAGTTATGTACAGGTAGTGGAGAGAAAGTGTTTTGAGATGACAGCAGATGTGGAGGAATTTAGGATCAAAATGGCAGAACTGCAAGCAAAAGGCCTGCCCAGCCTCTTAACTAGTGCAGGAAAATTGGTCTCCCAAGAGCAGTTTGCCAACAGAATGGTGACATACATTGAAAATCAGATCACTGCATCTGGCAGTTCATCTGAACAGGCAGGGCCTCCCTCAGGACAGAATTTATATGATAAGTTGGAAGGCCTATTCTTCATTGAAAATGAACTGAACCACCTTTTTGAGACTCCTCCTAATTTTTTCAAATATACAGAGGCTGATGAAACCTTAATAAAAATTAGGAGGCATCAGATGCCCAATTAAGATTGGTGGCAATCAATGCTCAGAATTTTTCCACGTTAGCTCCAGCTATTCAGTCACTGCCAGCCCAGATCAAATACAGGACAGCATGAGGATAAAGCGAGCATTTAAGGCAGCTAAATGCGGACCCAACATATGGACCATGACAGCTGGCCAAAGGACAAAGTAATGCACAAAACTTGGTGGTACACCCTCAGTAAACTCCAAGAGCCACCAATTCAGCAGTCTCTAACCATTTCCTGACAGGGCCAAGAGGACACACAAACTACAGCTGCACGGACATGCCACTCAGTAGTTAAGTCAAAGCATTCAGCCGACTTCAACCAACTCCGTAAGCTCCAAATGCCAAGATTGTTCTGACAGGAGTTAATAGCTTTTATAGCTCATTGAAGACTGTAATAACTGCTCATCTACCAGCTCGGTACTATTGTAGGAAGATATTTTTCCTCTCAGATGACTCATACCTGAGATATTTTTGTAATAGACTTCTATATATTCCCCCTCGCATTTGTTAGCAGGGGTTGGACTCCGGATGTAAGAAATCTCTTGATTATCTCTTCTGTTACTCTTATGTTGTAAATTCTTTAGAACAGCTAATACAAAGACTGATGGGATTTCTCCAAGCATCGTCTCTCTTGATCTCTTAATGGTGTATGGCTTGAAGTTGGAGGATTCCTGTGTATTCCATGGCTCAATAAGTTTTCTCAATACTCTCTGTTATATATAATTTTGTTATATTTTCATATGTCTTTCACGTTATCCATGTATTCAAATCTAAATGGCCAGGAAAAAGAATAGTCCCGGGATTTAATCTTTGATTACCCTGAACTCAATCCTAGCCGTTTTATATGTTTTCCTCAGTTGAAGTATCTAAAGAGTAATTCTTCAATACTACCTTTGATACTATATCATCATAGTGTTCTGTTATTTCAGGAATTCAAGTAATTGCTCCTAAATAATAGACTTCCTTCGCGTTACTCTGCTTAGTAAGGAACCCTTGATTGCTCTTTACTGGTTGTTTTCCATCTTCACTCTCAAAATCTACAATTTGTTTCATGAAATACATACAGGCCCTGTAGTTACAGCTGCATTTAAGTCAAGATCTCAAGGAAACGACAGCCAAAGACCCCATTGCCCAATGGATTAGTTTCACCTGCAGACAGACTCTAAAAACTATCAGAAGCATCCTCCCAACCAAACACTAAAAAACAATCAAGCATTCACTCTATAACTAGCCTAAAACTTCATTAAAACAGCGTCAAACCTTACAGAAAGAGCCCTCTCTGACTACAGCTGGGCTAGAAGCTGTAGTCCAAATATTGGTTAGTGGTTACCCCGGCCGTATTCCCTAAGGAGTCATAGGGAACAACCTGGGTGTTAACAGGATCCATGATCTAGATGAATCTATAATGTAGAGAAGGTAATCAACTTATTTATTCTCTTTTCCTTCGATATAGTTAATTTTGTAGAGGAGGTCCAAGTGTTAAATATATGTGAAGAAAAATGTAGAAACCATGACCAATGCTCTAAATTAACAATTATATGCATGCTTCTTCTTATTGGAATCTATCATATATTTATGGCACAATTTGCAATACTTAATCACATGTCGCTTGCTTATATAGACTCCTCCAATGAGTAATTTTGGCTTCCAAATGAGAAATCTAGTTTTGAAAATTTTAGAACGCTTATAGTCAATTGATCTACTTTGTATTAAACAAATTAATCCATTTTGTGGATCTCTAATGAGCAGTTTTGTGTGGACTTCAATATGAGAAATGTACTATGTAGATATAAAAACTATAATTGCATAAACGATTATCAAAATCTAGTAGGACATACCAAATGATAACAATCTCTCAATAAATGAGGAGGGATTTGTAGAGCTTAACTTTTATACCATGAAGATTTTGGGAAAATAACATGATGGTAACAATAATCTTTACAACATTAAAAATTTCTATGAGAAAAGGTTGGTTCCAATGGATTTGTTATACATAAATAAAAGAGAGTACCCTTTATTTATAGCAAACTAGGAGAAGAATATCATTTTCAGAGGATAGTTGGCTCATAATTGATGACTATAGAAAGTAGGAAAATAATTACTTACCTATATTAGCTTATAATTGTCTATTACTTCAATGTTTTCATTAAAATGCTTTAACCCCTCCTCACTTACCCATGTTAGAAATATTTTCAACCTAGGAGAGTCCTGTGAAATTATTATCCTTGCATGATGACCAAGTTTCCAATAACTTCTAATACCTACGCATATCATGCATGGGTAGGAATTATTGTCGGTCAAACACCATGGAACACTGTAGTAGTAGTTTAACAATGACACCCAATTTATCAAGAAACAAATCTAATCAAAAAATTTCACGCCAAGATCTTATATTATGCAAGAAGGCATCAATACTCATAGCTCTCGATGTTGTAAGAATTTTTTTTAATGACATTAGAAGGGATTTCATGTTGGTGGTTGTTAAGAACCTAAGAGACACAATTACCATAGAAGTTATACATGGAGACAAAACAAAGTTTAAAGAGACCAAAACATTTGACAATATAAGAGGACATAGAAATAAATAAATTCACTTTTACGACTGGCCATGGATCTCATGTAGCTTGTAACTAATGGAGTTATTGTAACTAATGGAGTTATTTCATAGTAATACCAATAAAATCAATTCAAATACTATTCCTACATGATCACAATTTTATGTCTCTTCCCTGCCTTCTTACTAACCATTTTGGCTACTTAGAATTATGCATTCGATCTCATTATCTACACATAAAACATTGAAACTAAAAATAAATATTGTTAACAAACGATAACAATTTTAATTCTATAAATTTCCTACAGAGATATTTGAAACCACGTCCTTGGCCTATAGACTCAAATCATGACTTTGTTGGTTCTTTTCTCATCTTTGATACATTTAAGAATGGAGGACACATTTAACCATAGAAATAATAAGATTCTTGATGGTAAGGAGCCATATTTGGTTTATTTAAGAAGTGGGGATGCCTATAACTATAACAAGTAATGAAGATTATCAATACTCTTGATGCTAAGGAGTCATATGTGTTACATTATGAAGGGGTGTGCCTTTAACTATGACAAGTAATCGATATTGTTGATGTAAAGGAAAAATACACTTGAATAACTTGTCGAATGGAAACCTACTAATCCACCATAAGATCATGTTTATGTACCTGTATTTACAATTTGTTTGTATTTAAAATTTAATTCGAAATCTTTAATGGTATTCACAATTATTTCTATTTTAGAGTTCAGATTGAGAAAATTTACTTTTGGTGGAAAAAAAACTTATCTCTAAATTACATAACTACCCTAAATTCTCTTTAGACAATCACATTTCTTCTTGCATGTGCCTTAATCAAATAAATCGTTTAAAACCATATTTTGTTTGTCACTTTCTCTATGTACTTTCAATTTCATTTACAATATTGATATTGGAATACAATGATTAAGCCGAGAGGCTAATTCTAGAGTCTAGTATGAGGGAAATGTGTAATTAGGTTTGTGCTCAACTTGCAGCTAACACATGTCCCTCAAAAAAAAAAAAATTAAACAAAACAATTTTGGCTATAATAAAAGCGTAAATGATTACACACATTTGGTTTGTTTTAATTAAAATTATTATGCATCAATGATCTCATTATTTTTTGCTCGCTTGGTTCATTGTTAATATACAATCCAGTGTGAAAAAGATGTGGTAAAAGTATTTCACTTTCAATTTTAGAGTTATGAATAAAATATTTCCATGTCCATATTAGATATATAATTTTAAAGAGATTAAATAATTAAAAATTATAGAAAGTTATAATTATTTTATAAATATTTCAATATAGAACTCTATATATATAGATAGAAAAAGGAAAATTGAAATATATATATGTGTATAAATATGTGTTAATGTTGACTTTAGTAAAATATTTTAAAGGTAAAATAATTTAGTTACTTTTTAATGAGGAAGAAATTTGTAGTTCATTCAATTTTTGATATAAAATAATAATAATAAATTATTCAAAAATACAATTTAAACAATGAAAATTCATACATGATTTATATATAGATAGAGAAAAAAGAAATATAGTTCCATCTAAATTGTTGATTTATCAAGAACTAAAAGGAATTAAATCTATTGACGCAGAAATATTTTTTCATGTTTTGTATTTTAAAAAAAGGTTTGCATATAATGAGATTTGACCCCTCTATGCTCTTGGTAGATCTATGACAATGTTTATTAATTAATCTTTTATTTTATTTTCATTTATACTACATGACATAATACATAGTTTTCTTTAATATGTGATAAATTTTAATAAGATCGATGTATCAAAGTAATTCATAAAAATTGAAAAGATAACTAAATAAATACAAATATTATATTAATCTTCTCTCTCTCTCTCTCTCTCTCTCTCTTCTCTCTAGATATATATATATAATTATATATATATATAAATATAATATATATATATATATATATATATATATATAATTCTAAATATGAATACCATCTAAAAATAGAATAACAAAATTGATGTAACACTAGCCTAGAAACCATCTTAACTTTGGATCTACTAAACGCCGAGAGCTATCAAATACCTCATGGGTGAAACCTCTTTTTTGAGTGCAAAAATTGAGGGAATGTCTACACATCGAGAGATTTGATCCCTCTTGGTGCTTAATACATCCATAGTTAAGATGGATCTAGGCTACTTTGATATATATAATCTTAGTTGTTAAGATAGCCTACTTAAAGCTCTATTTTTAGATCACAAAACTTAATAAACTTCTCTTTTATACTATAAAACCAAATAAGAATATATACCTCTATATTTGCAAGAGTCAAGAATATTAACCATCTCTGGTTTACTTTTATTTTTAGTGTTTTCATTTGATCTCCTAAATAAAACTCAATAACAATAGTATCTAAACTAAGTTGTGATGAAAATATGAGAGACATATTCTAGTGATTTATCATGCAGAGGTTAAAACCAATGGTTGACACAATCTAAACTGAGCAACTCCAATACATTTTATGCTAGACAAAAGGATATAAACAAAATGTTAGACCACATTAAAAATATAAACAAATTTCCACAATAATTAAATATACATAACTCCTAGTCTCTTCACAGTTCAAAGTAAAATTTTATACATTAAAAATAAAATGAAGAATATACAAAAAAAAACGTGCAAAAATCCAATCTTTGAAGGCTATGTAACAAAGTGAGCAAGTTATTTTTCCGAATTTTTACCTAGATGACATGCATCAACATAGCTATAAATTCTCTGTATAGTGTGCCTTCATTGAGTGATTTTCTCTTCCAAGTCAGATATGAAAATTGCTCAAGGTTATATTTGTTGTAGAAATTAGGATTTATTTTGATCTAACTAAAACATTTTATTGCAATGAATGTCTCACATTAGTGAATAATCTTTAAATAAGCGACATTAGAGAAGAATACCATGAGAAAAACCATGGGTTGTGAAAACTTGGAGCCGAAAAACCTTCATCCCTAAATTTACTATTTCATCTTAATTTTATTTTAGTAATTAATTATTTTTTTTTTTAATTTTTTTTAATTTTACCTTTTAATATAATTTGAGCGTTAGAGAAGAATAACAATGGGATAAACCATGGGGTTGTGAAAATGGAGTCCAGAACCTACATCCATAAAATTACTATTTTAATCTCAATTCTATTAAATTAATCAATTATTAATTAATTAATTTTATTTCATTTTTTTAAATTGTATTTAAATTGTATTTTTTTTAACCATTTAGAGAAGAATTTTATCAGCAAAACCACGAGTTGCGAAAACATGTAGCCCAAAAACCTCAATAAAATTACTATTTTATCTCAATTTTATTTTAATTATTAAATATTTATTTATTTATTTATTTAAATTGATTCTTCATATAATTTGACGAAGTCAAAATATTTGCATAACATGTGTATACTTATGAGTCTGATATTTCAAAAATATTTACATATTTAAATTCTACATATCTAACATTTAACACTTACACATCTAACATCTAACACCTACACATCTACCCCAGACTAGCATCTAACACCTATATACCTACCCCATATTAACTATAGAACACCTCTCAACACAACAAAGTAATGTATAAAAAATGAATAAAAAAATAATTTACTACTCATTAGCTTACATAATTACTTTTTTATATACGTCTAAAACATTACTAAAAATAAATAATATTTATAAATTGAATTAATATATTTTTATAAATAGAACTATGTTGTAAAACTTCTCCAATTATATATTAGTGATGGTTTATAAATTATATAATTGAGGTATGATCTTCATTTAATTTAACATGTGAGAGACTAGATGTTCAAAAATGTTACTATATCAAATTTTGAAGGAAAAAACTTTTCCTTGATATTTAAATTATAAAAAAAAAATATGAAAAAAAAGAGTTATATTGCTTTCCTATACATAATAATTAAAATTTAGTATAATTAATGATATGTATTAAAATTAAATATATTATTATGTATAAGCATATATATTAGAAATTTAAACTTTGAAGGTGACTCTCATTTATAATATAAATTTACTGTATCAAAGAAATGTGAATCCTTTTTTCATATATTTAAATATGAGGAGAAAACAACCTCATAAAAAAAGAAACTTAAAAAAAATTATTGATATTTTTCTACACCATGTACAAATATTGATTATTTTTCTACACCATGTACAAAGTTAGTTATTGATTTAGAATATTTTTCATCTCGTATGTTAAAAGAGAATGCTATTTAATTAAAAATATATTAAATAAAAAGAGTATTAAGCTACTCATTAACTTAATACATGGATCATACACATTTCAATAAACACATTACTTATTCTCGTTTGAATTAATATATTACTTACGCAACATAGTATCCTCAACACTGCTTCTTGCTTTCCCTCTCCATGTTTTGAAAATAAATAATCCCTCCTTTACAACATTGTGCTTCAATATATTCAATATATTGACATGTCTTCACTCTCTCAGAACAATGTCACTAAGTACTCTATAATGCTTTTTTTATCATCAATATATTGACATGTATCCATTCTCATAGAACTATCACTAAGTAGTCAATAGCATTTTTTTTCTTCAACTTACTTGACTTTAATTTCTTGTCGGCATTAATAGCATGTAACCTACACATGCGAATAAATATGAACAAATATGAAGGAGACAAAGATAACAGAACCCATGAAGGGAAAATCTATTAAGTTATATAATCTCCTATGTTGTATTTAGAGTAAAAATGGTCATATATATGTGTGATTATAAAAACTATGTTAAATTAGTTATTCTATTCTAACCAAATACATAATGGTATGTGCTTAACTTTCTTCATTTCTCATATCACAAATAGGAGTTATTCCATAATACTCTCCCCTTAACGAGTATCTATGACTTTAATATACATTCTTCAACACTCTTTGAACCAGAAAATTTTTCATATTAATGTTCTATACTCCTTGTCTTCAGATGTCCTTATAATTATATTGAATATTTTGTGATATTTTCACTTTCTACATTTTTCATCCTTGATGTTATTCAATTTTCATCTTGTACTTGCGAAAATATAAACATTTCACTCCCCCTACATCATGATCAATCACCATCTTGGGTTTTCTTTGGATTACTCATAACCTCATCTTTTCGTTTTCTTTATTTGACCCACAACCATTACACGTATAGGTGTTTACATAGCCATACCCTTAACCATTACAATCATCAAGACATCAAGTGGTTTTTTCTTACCACAAACAACATATAATATGAAGTGACTATTGTGGTTTCTACACACAACAAACAACTCATCATATTAACTAAGTTATATGGTTTCTTTTTACCCCAAACACCAATGGTTTCTACTGACCATGAACCTTCCTTTATAAAGTGGTTTTTAGACTACTACAAACTTTTCAACCTAACATATTTTGGGAGAATACATAACTCATCAAGTTTAGATTAGCATTCTCTCAGGTACATTAAATTCAAATTTTTATTTACACCAATATAGCCCTTAAATCAAAATTAATTCAACATCATTATATTTCCACCACCCCAAAATTTTAGGCACCATTAAACTTTTTTGCGATGTAATTTTCCTCTGCATCTACATTTATGTATACACAATATGCTATTATTGTTTGCTTGCTTCAAGATTTTTTCTTCTTCATACTGTCATGTTCACATATTTCTTTCTTCTCTGTTTTTTTATCATTCTCTTTATTGTCACCTTCTCTCATCTTGCAATTGTCTTTACTATTGCATCACTCTCTCTCTTTGTTACTAAATCATCTTTCATCATTAGCTTTGTTACCACATCTCTTTATCATCATCTTATGTCATCTTTTTATTCTCTTTGTTATTGTATCTTTGTAGCATCATATTTTGTCACCTTGCCATTATATTTTGTCTTTACCATTGCATTATTATTATAGTCATCAACTTCTTTGTTGTCATCTTCTTCTATCATGGATTCATTTTTTTATCATTTTTGTACTTTTCATCTTCCTACAAATCATTGATCATTGATGTCAATATAAAATGAAATTCCTCTACTGAGATACATGAGCACCATTTGCTATACTCACTAGTCCCCTAGGAATCCTTTTCATGTACATGATTAATTAATATGTTGAACTCTTTCTTCATATAACACAATCTCAACTTTATAAGATTATTCCAATCTTCTGAGCTTATTCCATCCCGAGTTCCCACTTAATCAAAGAGGTGAACTCTCCAATTCCACATCAAGATAGAATAAGAGTGCACCTAACACCCCCTTAACTACCCTAATAGTTAATTCCTCAAATTGATGTCACATCATATCTATGGATAAGAGGATACATGCTACATCATTACTACATGTGTGACGTGACTTATCAAAGCTTACAAAACAGCGAGGAAAAATAACTTGCATATGCTTAAAATTTTATAGGACAAATTTTTTTTTGGTATAAGATACAACTAAACATGCACCCCTCCAACACATTTAAAACACATTTAAATCAATGGCTCATTACATCCATTTAAATTCTTATATCAATTTTTTGATATGAATTTGGAAAAAAAAAACTTCATATGTACTTAAACCTTACTAAATTTGAACATAAATGAATGTTAAAACTTCCATTTTAACACAAAATCAACCTTACCAAGTCACTTTAGTTATGCAATGAATATTGTTATAACTCCTCCTTTTTTAAGTGCAATAATTCTCCCTCGTAAAAATTTGGTGTCTAGTGTCTTCCTCTTGATTTTTACCTTTCTCTCTGTTTTTTTCACTACTCATTCCATTCCCACACACAAGGCTACCTCCAATGGAATTTACTATCCATGTTCGTTTGAATTTTACAAACCGGGTACAAAATTGAATTTTCTTCACTAGTTTCACTCTCATCAACACATTGGCATATCTATGATCTTAAATAAAGCTTCACTTTTCGAATGATAATAAATGTAACAAATGAATAAATAATTGAATATTAAAAATATATATATTTTCATGATTTGGATGTTATTTGTTCAATAACTTCTACCATGTACTCTTCTTCAACAGTTTTATTTGTTTTGAATTCCAACATCAATTCCATTTCCTCGGCAAAAAAATCATTTTGTACACCTTTTCCAGCACAATTCACTTTATTCAATGCCACCATCATTTTTAGGCATATGAGTGACTGGAATGCATGGCTCCAGTTCTCAAATCCTTTGATCCTATGCTTTCTTTATCATTACGTTCTTCTTTCAAGAATACTGCAACTCTTCAACGTTCCAAAATTTCCTCTTGTAATGGTTAAACCCTTGACTAAAGCAATTGATGTAGCGATCCAAAATCTGGAAAACTCACTTACAAACCATATTATAGAATTTTTCACCAATAATTTTGAAACTCAAAACTTTTTTGCATCCTTTGTCATTGCTCCCTTAACCACAAAACCTTTTAAATTGAAGAGTTAAAAAGAAAATCGTTCCTCTATAGTGCTACATCAACAGTGCTTCAACGTGTGCTTGGAATGCAAAATCCAAGCCTCTCTAAACTCTGCTTCAGCACAACAATCTAATAATGGGTGCATCCTCCTTCAACGCAGATTGAGGTATACATCTCCTTCTCCTTCATCATCAACTGAAAATTATATATTATATGCAACAAAGTTTTGATACCAATTTTTGGTTTTAACAATATATAACATACACATGCAAATAGATGTGAAGAAATACTAAGAAAGGACATAGAGATAATAAAACCCCTCAAGAGAAATATTTTAAGTTATACGATTTTCTTGGTTACATTTCGAGTACACATGGTCTCATATATAACTAGAGGGGATCATAACAGTTATGTTAAGATTAGTTATTATATTCCAAGAAAATATATAAAAGTTTCATTCTCAACTTCCTTCATTCTAGTATCCCAAATAAGATTTACTCCACCATTAATAATATTTGATCGTTCATTTTTAGCAATTATGTTACTCCATTATGGAATGTTGTCAATCACATATGCAAGAAGAGGACTCATAAACACGTGCTCCCATTTGGTTAACAGAATGATTGAGAACATTAAAAAAAATATTTTAGAATATTTATTCTGTTACTCCATGGATGGTTGTTCATCCATATGCAAGAATGAGGCTCATAAAAAGGGCTCACATCTCGTTAAAAATAATGTTTCATAAAATTTATGATTGTTTGGGATTGTTGAAATGTGTTAATTGTTCTCAAATATTAATAGTAATTTTAATTTAAAAATAATTATTCATGCATGTGAACTAAATTAATGTGATACTTATTAGCATTGTAAGATCCTTTTAGAATGTCTTTATATGCGTTTTTCTGTTTTTCATTGTTCTATTCCAAGTAATTCAAGCAATTTGAAATTCAAGAGTGCAGCTCTGTTGTGGGTTTGTGTGTGGTTTTACTGTGACATATTTTGTGTATTTAATTGTTATGAAGATTTGGTGTCTCACTTTATTTCTCATAATGGTATCAAAGTGAGTAATTTAGGCATCCTCGACCATAAGGGAGAGGATGCTCAAGGAGGCTCGACCATAAGAGAGAAGGAGAGGAGTCTTTGAATTGAAAGCTTTTCATTTTGAAAAAGATAGAGAGATTTCCCCTATGTTTTCAAATGGTGGGCCCTGAAACCAAACACTTTGATTTAGAAGGCCCGCTGGACCTTTGAACATAGAGAGAGGGCGTGACTCTTTTCCCTTATTAAGATTACAGATTCCAAGGAAGTGCCTCGCTTTTAGTTCAGTTCAACG
>APFE031476901.1:74236-98499 GCA_000404065.3 Pinus taeda
AACCAAGCTTGGTCATTGGGGAGTTTCCTGGTTGGGGCATGGCTTTTGATTCTATTTTCTTGCTCGGTTCACTATTCATTCATTTTTTTCTGTGGCAGTATTTCAGAAATGGTTCTCCATATCTTGTGGGCTCTAGATAGAACTTAAGATCTGGTTTGGTGTGATCCGTCCCACCCGATCCAGATAGAGTTGCACCTTAACACTGCCCATCACCATCACGCAGCTTAGATCGCTTGAATCCTTTCCCTTTTCACTAGACTGACTTTACTCGCTTACCAAAAGAGAGAGTGAATCAATCAATCAATATGCTCCAAGGTCAATAAATTAGCCACCCATACCTGTCCTTACTATTGAGGAGCTGAAGGGACTCAAGTTATAGAATAAGGTAGGGACAGATCCATGTCCGACTAGGTGGAAGAAGCCCATATCCATATGTGTTTTTCGAAGCTTTCGGAAATTCGAAACAGAACCACATATTCTTTATATTAGGAGGAAGCCTGCGGGGCCATGACACATAGGGTTAGTTACCATCAGATCCCGACCAGTGGAAGGTGCCCCAGATCCTGTGTGTTTTCAAAGCTTTGGACATTAGAAACAGAACACATAATTCTTTATATTAGGAGGAATCCCTGCTGGACTATGACACATGGGTTAGTTACCATCATTGATTACTCTTAGGAAGAGACTAATAAGTGTCAAAATCGAATCTGGGATACCCTTATATATCTGTATCTATATCTATATCTACAGAAGACTAGATAAAACTGGACATATACATTTGGATGGATCACTAAAGCTCTGGCCAAGCCATCATTCTCCGGTAGGCGTACGGTCAATTCCCCCTCACTAAGAATCTATTGGACACCCAATCCTCAATGGGTTAGTGTGGAAGCTGAATGGACAAAAGGAGTCCAAGAGACCTTGGGATGTGAAACCCAACAGTCACAACATGTACTATAAATGTAAATCATTTGTTAATAAAAATTTCTCTCTCATGTTTTATCCTTTAGATTATGCTGGTTTCCCATGTGTGTTTAACATGGTATCAGAGCGGGTACCTTCCTAACCTGTCCAATCTCATATTTGAGCCACTTGTTTTGTGGCCTCTCTATGCATATTTGGAAGAGCGTTTCTGAGCAAGCGAACATATTGAACTAAGTTTTGTGATTTCTCTGGTTGACTGTTGAATAACATATTTCTCTGGTTGATTGTTGAATAACATAATTCTTGTGTTGTGTGCATACTATGCTAAACGCTGCACTGTCCTAATGATCTAACATTTTGGATCCTCTATCATCTATTTTTGAGTTGGGCTCTCTCCATACAATTTGCCTGCAGAAGCATTGTGAGTTCAGTTATCTTTGGGTACCCTGGCAGCATCGAGAAAAAAAAAAAACGCTCCTTCTTGCTCAAACCTGCCATAAAATCTATCACCATTACCCTTGAAGGAACTGTTACAGTCTTTTTGTGTACCAGTCTCATTGGTATATTCCTGGTTATAACATTCAGTTTTGTCAGCGATGTCAGGCCAGTGTTGTATTGGAAGGCACAAGAAAATCACATTATTAAGGGTTGTTTGAGATCGACCATTACTTCTTTTGATGCGACTGGACTCCTCTGGCAAAGTCAGCTACTCATTCTGCATATAATCTCGGCATCATATGCATTTTTCCCTGCATACATTCTGTATCACTAGCGTGGAATGTTGTGTATTATTGGCGTGAATATTGTGGTGTTGAATGCTATTAAATATACAGCGGAATCACACACTGCTCCTCTACATTTCTCTGTCCCCAACAGTCACACATTTTATGAATCAATAGCACCATTCTTCTCGCCGCAATTCTGTCTCCCCACAGTTAGCCCTACAAATAGTCCACCCTCCGTACAATGGTCTTTCAACCCTCCATTGGCTTAGTGGTATCATCTCCGAATGGCATCTACTTGAAATTATTAACTTTTTCACCCACGAAGCTATCTTGCATGAATCTCTCGGGCACAAACCGCTTTGGATCCTCCCATGACTTTGGGTTCCTTCCTATAGCCCACACGTTCACCAAAACAACACTGTTTCTGGGGATTTCATAGCCTAACACATTACGGGCTTCTTGGGAAGACCAACAGGAACCCAAATCTAGCAGGCCTCGCTGATGAGACAACTTGTGTGATGGATCAGAATTCATTTTGTTGTGAATTAATAAGGAATGTGATGGGGTTTTGATGCAAATTAACAAGTTCCTCGGAGGATGGAATGGAGACGTGATCGTTGGGTACATGCAAGTGTGTGGTAGAAGTAGCTGCTAACTACATCAACATTGTCATCTTCATTTCTCTACAGACGCTGAAGCTCAGAGAAAAAAAAGTCGCCATCTTTGGGTTGCCCCCGTTTACAGAATAGAGAATTGAGAAAATGCGGCGAGTTGGCGTGTGAAATGTGGTGTAATTTTCTTCTTGGTATATCAACGCTGGTATATCAATTCCTGATTGTTCAATGTGTTTTTATGTGATGATATCCATCTATGGAGAATCCAAGCAAATCTCAAGCTTTCAAGCTCGGCGTTGCTGTCACACACGTCCTGGCGTTGCAGTATATAATATAAGATTTGGCACTGTTAGTTGTGCTACCTAGATGTTTATACTTCTTATGAATTAAACCATTTCTGTTACTGTTAGAAAGACAAAGCACACATATATGAATCTCAAATAAAAGGGGGCGCAGGGATGTATTTTTATTTCCTATTTTATCATTATCGCTCAAATTCTTCTCCAATTTGATTCTCTATGTTTTAGAGTATGTTTGTTCATCACTCTATGGATGCTATCAAATCACTAATTCGCCATATGAATGCACCCAACAAATCAATTCCATTGTAGCATTTTAGTGATAATCAACCCGTAAAGCGCCAGGCTTCTATGCCTTCGTTCCTTTTGCTAAGACTCCTTTAAAGAAGAAGGAGTTGTACCCATTCGCTGAAAGTTATTTTCCAAAGAAAAAAACCCCCCCTGTTGATTCGAGTGCTTCACGACGAGTAAGGGCTGACCTATCAGAACCTTGCTTGAAGCAAGCTATCTCAGTTAAGACCAGAACCTTACCCTCTATAACAAAGGCATTAGCGAATGACAATTTGAAGACCCATGATTTATCGAGACCTTTACAGCTCAGTCCGGCCTCTAGCACCGTTGAGCTGCCTGAAGCAGAAGCTTTGACCCAGTCAAAGTCAAAGCATCCTAGGCTTGAGATTGCAACATCACCGGAACAGGTTTCAGCACATGAAGTTGGAGTTGAGGAGCAACAACACTTACAGAGCGTCGTTTTCACTGTTGAGTTACTCTCTGAAACCCTTGGAAAATTTTATGGGATCTGAACTACTTTCTTGTAGAAGAAGTGGAACTATTGTGGGTCAAGCTTGAGTAAACCTCTTCACTTTATTTTAAGGAAACTGCGAAAGTTGATTGTAAAATTTGTGAAATATATGTAAGGACCATTGATGAAGTCCTCAGTAGAAAGAAACTGTGAAATATAGAATAGCAGTAGGGGTTTTCTGATTCAAAAGGGAAGGAGTATTTGAAGGATCCAAGAAAGTTTGCAGTTGTTGCTGCCCCTGTTTTGGTATTAAAACTCATTATAGTCTTTGTCTACATATATATGAATTGATTCCTTGATTCATTTGTTGCACATTTATAAAGGATATTCTGTCTACTGTGAGTGGATATTACTTTTCTACATTGAGTAGTAGTTGTGATCAGTTTTTTAAGGTGTAAATCTGACATTGAACCAAAAATGGCTAGAATCAGTGAAGTACTAGAGTTCCTCAAAATTATCGTATTGTCTACTAATCATGATACATTACAAGTCAGCAAAGTTTCTCTCACAGACATTTAGGTCTCTCTAAAAAATGCACAAGAGAAAATTGATTTTTTGTAGCTTGAATCTCAGCTACAGCAAGAAGAATTAAAACAGAGGAATCATCATTCTGAACATATTTCTATTCAGAACATTGAGACTGCAACCTATCAGAAGCAAGTCAATAATATTACAGTTGGTTCAGATTTAGTACCCAATAAAATAGCAGTTGTACATGTAGATGCAGAAACTCATTCTGCACTTCCCAAGCCTATCATGAGACCTTGGGAACGGCTTGTCCACAACAAGCACAGAATTGGTCTCGGATATGAGAAGGACTTGTCCTTTCATATTCTAGACTACTCAAAACCCATTCAGTTTCAGAGTGCTGGATTCATTCATGAGAGTTCACCTGCTCCTCATTCATCGCCAGCTATTCCAAATTCTACCCCTCTTCCACAACAACAACAACAACAATAGATTGTAAAATGCCAATACTATGACTGAGTTGGCCATTTGAAAGATCACTGTTTTGATATTCATCCATGTAAGCACTGTCATAAAACCACCCATTCTTCACACAGATGCTTCAGAAACAAACATCCTGCAAGAACAAAGATTCATCTTAGATGGATCGCTTCTTGGCAATGGGCATCAATAGCCAAGAAGATATTCCAATCACATGTCAGAACTTGTTCCAGAGTATTGAACAGTCCTGCAATTGAGTTTTCTCCGTCATCTCACCTTGTATCTGACAGGGGGGGAAATGATGGTCATCTACAAGCTTCAAAGTCACATCAAGCGAGCCTGAGCCACAGTCTGCCACACCAGTTTCAGAGTTGTAGCTAGAGACAAAGATGCCCGTGAACATGCCTTCAGTCGGTAAACTGGGACACTTCCTCTAGCAGAAGACTTCAGCTTCTTGCCAGCTTCGGAAGAATTCCAGGAACAAAAGACTCCAGCTTCTTGCGAGTTTTGGAAGAGTTCTAGGAATTGCATTAAGCATTCCAGAGTTGTTGGTCATCCTTAAACCATCACAGGTTGAGACTTCCCTTTTCAGGTTGAAGTTCTTCCTTTTATGTGGGGTGAGACCTCCCTTTATTGGCTGAAGGTTTCCCTCTTCAAAATAATAGGAGCACTTCCTCTAGCAGAAGATTTCAGCTTCTTGCCAGTTTTGGAAGAGTTCTAGGAACTACACTAAGCGTTCCAATGTTGGTGGTCATCCTTAAACCACCGCCCTTTATACCAACATTTCAGAGAGCACATTTAGCCTAGTGATGCCATGCATTTTTTCACATTTTGTATTATAGCTCTCTTCTTGGACTCATACATAACCCTTTGGATTAAGGGGGCGAATGTTGGACACCTAATCCTCAATGGGTTAGTGTGGAAGCCAAATGGACAAAAGGAGTCCAAGAGACCTTGGGATGTGAAACCCAACGGTCACAACATGTACTATAAATGTAAATCATTTGTTAATAAAAATTGCTCTATCATGTTTTATCCTTTAGATTATGTTGGTTTCCCATGCGTGTTTAACAGAATCATTTGACTCAAATTCCTGGGGAGAGCGACCTGAGTATTCTTCGGTTCATGGCTAGCCCCACTCCACCCATGAGGGACTCTTTGCTCACTCGATTTTAGTGAAGCAGGCAATCCAGCTCATTCGCAGAGGATGAACTCCTACTCCTGGGGACTAAAAGCTAGGCTTTAGCTGGCTTTGGGAGATGAGAAATGAAAGATTGATAAAGAAGTTTCAAAACCAGGGCTTTCCAAGAATGAATTAGGGAATTGACGAAGGCCAAGGTGGGAAGAAAACAAGTATGGTACACCATAGGTAAAACTGAGGGCGTAACTAACCCTTGGTCCCTATATATAGTACTGAGATAACCCTTTGGTTCATGAGTTCCAGGTCCAGCAACATAGACAAAATCGGATCCAGTTGAATAAGCAGCTGATTAAGCATTGGACAAATTTCCGGTTTGGGCGATTCTACTTGTTCATTGGGAACTAATCTCGCTTCTAAGATATCTACATATATGAAATTTTGATGATTCTTTCCCTGGTACTTTACTTTATCTCTCATAATGGTATCAAAGTGAGTAATTTGGTTTTGTCATTTATTGAAGAGATTGTGAGTTGTGTGTATTTAATTGTTGTGGAAATTTGATTTTTCCCTCTCTCATAGTTGTTACATCAAAGTTGAGTAATTTCTCTCTTTCGTTTACTAAAGGAGAGTCGTTATTGTGACCCTTCGTAACTACAAATTAAGCACACCCTGAAACAACTATCCATTCCAGAAGAAAACTACACCAGTTGCCATTGTCGTAAGTCATCGTGCTCAAATCGTAACCTATGTAAATCATGAGCATTCGTATCCTAGGTCATTTGGTGTATAGATGGGAGAAAAATGTGCATGTGGAAAGCATAAATGGAATTCACAAAAGGTTTTTGAAGCATGCTAAAATATACATAGTTCAAAGGGACAAGGAACTCTGAGAACACTTCGAAAACCAAAAAAAAACAAATTTTGATATTTAGTGGTTAAGGATTCAATAGAGTGTAGATGTAAGGAATGGTTGAGTCATGTGATATACATTTTCTCTCATGGACTTTTTATAATTTAGACATGTCATTGGGATTTTTTTTTTTTATTTTTTTTTTGGGTCAAACTAAAAGAGTAGGAATAAGGGAAAAAGATAGTGGAAAATAAAAAAGAATAGTTGTATTTTTGGGTGGATATTTAACCATTTTTGTATATTTTTTGGGGTGGATATTAACATATTTTTAAATCATGATTTGGATTTTTAAAAAAAAAATGAAAAAATATAAATAATAATATAAAAAGAAAATGAAAAAATATATATACATTTATTTCTTAAGGGTGGTTTTTTTATTGTTGGTCTTGGAATGTGATTTTATTAAAAGTTATCAATATCAATTTTTTTAGGAGTTCTTATCTTTCACAGTTTCTATTATTATTAGAAAAAAAACAAACAAAAAATTGGCTGTTACGAAGAGAACTCGACATGTAGAAGATCTTTAGATATTGTGAAGAATGGGTTTGAATGATCTTCAAGTCATGCAATTTATAAATCTATGACACAAGATCAAAAGGATTAACTTATAGACAATAAGAATGATCATGCAAAAACGTTGTTTGTCATTCAAAAAGGCTTGAATGACAACATTCTTTCCATGAATACTACAACAACTAAGTCCAAGGAAGTTTGAAATATTTTAGAAATGACATAGGGTGAAATGAGTAGCAACAATGATCAACAAAGTGCTGCAATTGTTGGTGAAGTGACTTTTTTGGCAGAAGAATTAAATGATTTTAATATGATCGAACTAACTCGAGAAGCAATGGAAGAGCCTCCCAAGCAGAAGAAGATATATAAAACATGGGGACTAAAATTGTTGTAAGCACCATAGAAAAATTTATTAAAGAAATTACAGAATGAAAGAAAGAATGTGCAAGATCCAAAGTGTGAACATGGTGAGGAAATTGAATCCCACTATGTATGTATATGCCTATAGGATGAAGTTGAAATTGAAACCTAGTAGTGAAAGTTGAATTTTATTATGAAGTTGAATTAACTTTACTTGAAGAGTGGCTTACAAAGCCCAAAAACCTTGAAGATAGCAATACTAATGGAAAAGTTACCATAAATACAAAATAAGAAGGAACAAAAAATATAAAGACAACCATCTAAATTGTTGAAGTTTTTGGGACAAAAGAAGAGGTAATCATCTTAGGTAAGTTTCAATTTGGAGGAAGGGAGATGCCACAGAGGCTAGGGTTTCCACCGTCAACGCCGCAGAGCTTCCACCGTCCATGACTTACAGGCTAAGGACTAGCTAGGTTGTGGTGCAGGTGTAGATATATTTCGGCTCTAGTCTTTAGTTTCTTACTCTGCGCGAGGGCGAGGTGGCTGCCCTTGCCGCCTCTGCCCACAGTCTTACCTCTGCTCTAGTTGGTGCTTTAACTTTGCAACGACAATTGGTGTTGCTTAGGTTGCTCACGGGCTTTACAATTTGGAGCATTGAGGGAACAGGGATGTGGAGGTTCTGACTCCGCATTGCTTCGTGCCGCATCAAATGGTTGGTTTTGCTGGAGTTTCTATAGGCTGCTGTGGATGTTTGGGGAAGTTGTTCTACCTCTAGTTGTCTGCTTATGGAGGAGTGCTTTGAGGGGGCGGGGAAGGAGTGGCTACCCTAGCTACTCTCTTCCTCATTTCGTGCCTCTCCTTCTTGTTTGGGCAACCTGATCTAGAGCCTACTATTTCTGTTTTTCCCTCCACAAGAGCTTTTAACCGCATATGGTGCATTGGTGCCGAATCATCTTTTTGGGTGTTGCACCTCTCCTCTTTTTTGTTGTTTTTTTGTATTTGGTTTGGGTATCCTCTTCAGGTTTGTATTCAGGGGCAAAATATTGGCCATTTGGGGTAATGTTTTGGGCACTGTTGATGCAGATTTGCTAAGGTTTACATACCCTTTTGTTTGTTGCCCTGTCTGAGGGCTTTTCTAGATACTTCATATGGAGTATTGTTTTGTAAGTGGATCTGCCCACATTTCTGCATATGCTTCAAGCATCTACAATATGTAATCTTCTGATTAATGAAAATTACGAATTTTCTTTACGGGAAAAAAATAAGAGGTAATGAAAGAAAACCAATATGATGTCACTTATCTTGCAAAGATTGAAAGAAGAGTTCAATGAACAATCGCTGAGGTACATAAGGATGCAGAGGAAAGATTAGATAAAGATGAAAAGTATTTGAGATGAACACTGACGTAGAGTTGAAGCTAAGCTAAATAATAACAAAATGCATGTAGAATACAATGTCTGCAGCCAAAGGAAAAAATGTCCACTAATATGCAGAAATAAAAAAGGTTTCGAATTAATCTAAAGTATTGTAAAGCCTAACTTTAGACCAATAAGCAATAATGGTCATAATTAAGAGGAAATGTTAAAATGTGTTAAATATTTCTAATTATCATATAATATTTAGTAGTTTAAATAGAGTCTACATTTAAATAGGCATACATATGAGTATTGTCATTCTTATTATTGTAGGATCTTTATATACATTCGGACCAGCATTGTTAATTACATCTGGACTATATTTGACCCCGTAACAAGCATGTTCATGTCAAATTTAACTAAATTTGACCCCGTAATTATCCTTCAATTAACTCCACCTGAAAACATGTTTACCCCTTAATGTGACATTTTTTTAAATGAAAGTAGTTGTGTAGTCTTGACCGAATAGAAATTGGTATTTGGATATAAAGTTGCTTAAAAATATTTATGACACCATTATCTGTGTATTAAAAATAATTATTTTTACCCTTTAAATTTAAAATATTTATGGCTTAGTTTATTTTTACCATTTGAATTTGAAATATTTATGGTTTTGTTAGGACGATGTTTAAGGAAATTTATAATGAGAATGATTTATTATATTCTTATTAATGTGATACAGTTATTATTATTAATAATTTTTTTTATGATATAATGTGATTGGTTGATAAGTAAAATATTTTCTAAAGCAAGAGGTAAGTATTATTGGGGTTTGGCATCATTTTAAGAGGTTTAAAATTACATCATGACGTTAAATGATACCATTCAAATATTGAAGATCATTAAATATTTCCAAACATATCTAACATTTGCATTATCTTAATTTCTTGGATTGAAAAAATGTTTAATTTTTTTATTTGCCTTTAATGTAATATGTTTTTCTATTAATATAATCACTTCACAAACAAAATTTTAAACTTAAATATTAAGGATTTTTAGATAAATATTTTTCTTAATAATAATAATATAAAAATTTAGAAAATATAATTAGACTTTTTAAATTTCCATTTATGTCACTTTTTAATATCTTTTGTGTTCTTATATTATTGTGGATAGCAATTATGTTGAATAGTATAAAAAATATACTTAAAACCCCATGTGTTAAAATGTAGTATTTAATATAATTATTTAAGTATAAAAGTTTTTCGTGATATGATACATTGAAACTTAGTTATAACTGTTATGTTCAATTCATGACTTTAATTGAAATCTCTCCATTATTAAGATAAAAACAAATATTCAATAGGAATTTCTAAATTGTTTAAATAGAAAAAAATAAATAATAATTTCTAAATAATCTTTAAAAGATGTGAAGTTGGGGTGGTATTGCAAGTGGTTGGATTTAAGTATCTAAGAAATTTCATAGTTTCTTTTAAAAGGTGTGAGGATGTGATAAGCAAGATACACTAATACATGGCACAAGAGTTTTTTTTTAATAACTCTATCTCCCCCTCTGTTAGGAGGGATTGACTCCCCTCTATTAGGAGGGATTGACTGTTGTATGTGGTTGGACTTTTTATTGGTGGTCTTGTTCTCAATCATCATAATAAATTTTGACAATGCTAATATAGGTGTTAATGTTGGTGGTGATATTGTTTATCTCTATGGTGTGTTTGCTTCAATCATGGTTATAACGCCTCCTTTTGAAACAACAGGTTTTATAATTTGTAATTAAGATCTATATTCATGGAAATGATCTACATGGATGCCTCGACAAATTTATTGTAATGTAATATGCATTTTAATATATTTCTAAAAGTTAAGAAAGAGAGTCGTCAATAAAGATTGCAATTCCCGAGAGGAAGTTGTGAGGGGGAATTGTGAATTTTTCTATATTACCTTGAATTGAATGTTCATATTTTAGATTTGGTATTTGACATACCCAACTCCTAGTAGTTATGAGAAATAATGAGAGTGATACTAAAATTCTCTAGTGTTATGGTTAATGTACCATCTTGAGACTTTTGATTATCCACACAATCTAATATGGACCCCAAATTCTCATATAGGGAAATTGAGTTTAGGGGGGGGGGGGGGGTTATTGAATAACAATATGTAGAGAGTGTGAGGTTGTCATGAAGAAATGTGTAGAGAGTGTGACTCAAAAAATAAGCCTAGAAGAAATCCTTTTGATTCACATAATCCAATGTGCGGTTGTGAACTTACCTAAATGCATAAGGAGGGTAATGTAGAATCCTTCAACCTTAACTAAAGGTTCCAAAGAATTTTCAAATAATTTTTCTACAGTAGGCATGAAAGGCACCAAAAAATATGAAGTAACAAGGGAATTCTAGATCAAAGAATCACTCCCTTTGTGTTATGTGAGCCCATTGTGGCAACACTATGAATGGTGGCAAGCCCTAGCCTAGTTATTGAAAGGAAACATATTGAATTCTATGTGTGAAGGACAGTGGCCTTCATCTATTCCACCTTGTTTGTATCCCTATTAATCCTTAAGCAAGTGCTTCTCCTAATCCATCAAATCTAGCTCAGGGGTATCCAATTGCAAGAAAACTATAGTGTAGTTGAACATATGGTTTGGTAAAGAGTGCCTCTCCCTTCTTTAGTTTCCAACAAAGTATAAGTGATAGAGATAAGTGTAAATATCTCAATTTTAATGAATTAAATTGTTGTTTAGAGTTTCATGAATGTTGTTATGTTGTGTTACTAAGTACAACTATGTTGATCGTTTGATACCATGTTTAATTATTCTCGGTTATTAGGTATATTTACTTTTACAAATGGAATATATTAAAATTGATACACTTGAAATATGTTACCTCTAATAAATGTATGATGTTTTGCTTTGTGAAGTATATTATACAACTTGAGTTGATCACTTTATGTATTTTGTTAGTGTGTATGACCCTTCTTAGGTCAGTTGTGGAACGGGACAAACATGATGTATCCCTCTTTTATGATGAGAATATTTGGAGTTTTTCTCTTCGCTGGGGACTTTGTTTCCTCTAGAATATATGCTAGTGAATTGGCCTCTTTGTTCATAGAGTTGAATTATGAAGGGTGAGGTTTAAAGTCCCAAAGGAATGACTATAATCTTACATGGTTATGTAGAGTTGTTAGTTTGACCAATATCCATCTATTTGACTTCTTTGAGAAGTGCCTTCACCATGGAATTAGATTTTTGAATGATTTTTGAGGTTGTGGAAGGTTTATGTAGCTTCACAAGTCTTCAAGGTAATTTTATTCCCTGTCATAATACATTTCAATCCCTAGATATGGTGCAGAAACTTTATGGGATGCACATAATTCCTTCGAAGTTTGGGGATTGAATTGCTTGGATTCAGCCCATATAGCCTGGTAGTAGCCATGACTGTGGCTTGGAAAAATCCAAAAGTCATGGTTCAAAACTATGGGAGCATTGAGGATGCTTCAAATATCTAGAAATATGGATTTTCAATAAATGCATTAGCAAGAGGAGAGGATGTTCTAGATATCTGGATAATTCAAATATCTAAGCATCTGAAAAAACTTATTATTTCACCTTAATCAAAATCCATGATGTTGGATTTCCCAGATGGCGGAACTCATAGATATGGAATGCTATTTCTAGTAGAACCATGACATCACAATTATGATGAATTAAGAGAAAGTTGGAAATTTTGAATAGTTAGATATCTCAATGTCTAAGCATTCAAAACTTCTTATGAAAGGAACTTTTAGAAATTCCCATGATTTGGGTGGATACTGGTGGCCACCCACCTATTGCACCTAGACCTCCAGTTGGTTTCATCTATTTCTTTGTTGATTGCATCATTTACTATTTTTAGCAATTTTTTGGGTCTTGAACTTCTCGAGCAGGTTTGACCCCTTAAACGACATTGTTTTGATGTCGCATGTTAGGTCTCTATAATGCCAGTGCATTCCCTTATTATTATTGTCATTGTAGCCCCTTATTATTATTGTTGTGTGCATGTAGTCCACATATTTTTATTATTATGCCCCATAGAAGCCCACTAGTGTTATTGTTGTTCCCTTATATTCTTATTGTTATGTCGGCTCTTATTATATTATGACCCCTTAGACTCCTATATATAGAAAGAAGGGTTTTTCGTTTGAATCATGGAAGAATTGCTCATTTGCATAATGTAAAGGAGGTTTCCCCCTCAAAGATGTTGATTTTGAAGTCATTGATCTAACTTTTCTTCTATTTTTTGAGATGGTTACATAACATTTGGTATCAGAGAGATTCTAGGGTTTTGTTGCTCCAGAGAGGTCATCATGGAATTTTTGCTTTAACATTTTTTATGCAAATTTTTAGAAGCTACAATTATAACCCATTTTCACCGACATCTTGATCAACTTCTAGACCGAACTTTCGATCTTTTCTTACTATATTTTTAGATATATGATCCAAGGAAGTTAGGTTTTTTGTAGGCCCCTGAATTACATCCCAAATAAGGGACCTTGGGAAAATCATCATAACATTCTCTCTGAGCATGAGACTGAAATTTCATAAGAAGTTGGAGAAATAGGATAGACTATGGTTTTGTATGTATCATTTTCAAGTCCGGAGGTCGAAAAATTGACACGTGGCACATCCTACAAGTTTTCTCTGCTAAACCCATACACAATCAGGTCATCGTGGGAGATTTGGCATAACTCTTTCTTGAAGAATCCAATCTTGGTCAAAATTGTGGGGTTGGGAAGAGGACTTATAGGGCCACCAGAAGACGTAATTTCAGACCTTGGAAATCTAAAGTTATAGAGATACAATAGATTCAATATCGAGTTCCTACGAAGCGAAAAAAAGGTGTGTAGTCTTTTTAAAAAAATTGCATAAGCTTGGTTTGAAAATCTAGTTTGAAGTGATTCAAAGGGAATAGTGAAGCATAATTATCATTATTTGATGCCCCAAAGAAAGAAAATAAAACACGTAGTAAGAAACATGAAATATCTACCATGAATCATGAAGAAGAGGAGGAAATGCAACATGATATATAAAAATTACGAGACCCATTGAAACAAATTTCACTCACAAAAAGTAATAGAAACTAAGATGGCAGGTTTAAAGAAAGACATGGAAGATAATATGTATGGCGTGGAGGCTAATGGATGGTTTAGAAGAAAAACGAAAAGAAAATATTGAAGATTTGAAGAAAGACATGGAAGGTTTCAAAGGAGGTATAGCAAAGTTTCTACAAGAAGTGATTCCTTATGGCGAAAAGGTAGTAGACTAAACTCATGATGAGAGTAAAAGATATGTTAATCATGATTTCATAGAATCTAATGCTAGATTGAAGACTCACCATGTTCCAAATATCGATATGAGGAGTCTTGATAGAAACGATCCAGTAACATGGATACTATAGATGGAGGAATATTTCGATCTCCATAATGTGTAAAACACACAAAAGGTGTGCAATGCAACTTTATATTTGGATCCCAATCAGTTTTTATGGTATTGATGGCTTTGCTCTCGTAAATAAATAGTCACTTGGGAAAATTTTATGGAGGAAATGATAGCACATTATGAGGATACAAAAAGAAACACCTTCTTTAGCCAATTGATAAATCTCAAACAAAAGATTTCAACGGTGGAGCACATTGAGAACTTCCAAAAATTTATATAAGTGTAAAAGATATTCTATAGGAGCATAGGATTGATGTGTTCATAGGGACTTTCAAGGAGAACATCCAACATGAGGTCTGCCTTTGGTAACCTAATTCATTGGAGAAGGAATTCAAGTTGGCAAGAAAATTTGAAAGCAAAATTATGGAAAGAAGGAAGCATCCACTCATAACCATAAAGATGGAAGTGTTGATGCCCCTAGCCTTACACAACCCACAAGGTTGACACGACAACAATTAGAAGAAGAAAGTAGAAACCACATTGTTATAGTTGTGATAGAAAATACACTAAAGGTTATAAGTGTGCTAAGAAGAAATTATTTTACATAGATTGTGAAGAGGGGGAAGAAAAGGAATAAGAAACATCAAAATAAGAGGATATACACCAGGAACCAACCCTAGAGAAAGAAGAAATGAATTTTAGCATATCTTGTAATGCATTGGCAGGAATTACCACTCCTTAAACCCTGAAGATAGAAGGACATATCAAGAAGAAAAAGGTAATAATGTTGATTGATTCGAATAGCCATATTTTTATTCATTGTAAGATAGCCAAGGAATTGAATTTCTTCCTATATCTAGCACCAAAGTTTCAATTGATGGTTGCAAATGGAGGAACCATAAATTTCTCAAGAAAGTGCCATAATATCAAGCTATCTATGGTAGAATATGTATTGAATAGTTCAATGCTTTCCATTCCAATGGGTGGTGTTGATGTTGTAGTAGGAGTCCAATGGCTACAATCTTTGGGTAAGATAGCTTTTAATTTTCTTGAATTTTTTTTTAGAAGGAAAGGAACTTGAATTAAGGGGTATTGTAGGGAAACTGAGAAATATAATCAGCTCTAATAGCATGACAAAGATTTTAAATAAATAAAAATGGGGTTTAATTGCACAATTATGTTCACTAGAGGTTGCCACATCGTAATCATCTATTTCTTTAGATCTCCAAAACGTTTTGGACAATAATTCCAAGGTGTTTGAGACTCCCGAAGGGCTCCCACCTATTAGTGATTATGATCATGCTATTCATTTTATTCCAAGAAGTGTTCTTGCAAACATGAGGCCTTACAAATATCCATATGCCCAAAAGAGTGAAATTAAATGTATGGTTGCATAAATGCTAGAGGCTCGTATAACTCAACCTAGTCAAAGTTCTTTCTCTCCTCTAGTATTATTGGTGCACAAGAAGGATGGATCATGGCGCATGCATCAAGATTATAAGGAGCTCAATAAGCTTATTATTAAAGATAAATTTCCCATTCCTATCATTTATGAATTATTGGATGAATTATGTGGAGCAATTTACTTCACCAAGTTGGATCTTAGTTCAAGATTTCATCAAATCATAATGAAGACTAAAGAAATTCTAACAACATTTAGAACTCATGAGGATCATTATGAACCTTTGGTCATGCCTTTTGGCCTTACCAATGCACCTTCTACATTTCAAGGTTTGATGAATTCAATTTTCAAACCCTTCCTTAGAAAATTTGTGTTAGTATTTTCTGATGATAAACTAATCTACAATAAGTCTTGGAAGGATCATGTTCAACATCTTGACACGGTGCTCAAACTATTGGAGGACAAACAATAAAATGCAAAAGCCTCCAAATGTTTCTTTGGTGTATAAGAGGTGGAATTTTTAGGTCATATTGTATCTCATGAAGGTGTTAAGGTAGACCCTAGAATGGAAAATCCCCACATCCATAAAGAATCTGTGATGATTTGTCGTGTTGAAATGTTATTATTGCAAGTTTGTTAAGAATTATAATATGACAAAAAAATTAATTAAAATTTAGGTTGGGAAATTGAATTATCCACACCATGAATATGTTGTCCTCCCTAATTTTATATTCCCATATAAAAATAAAAGTGAATTATACTAAAGATTTTAAGTTAGTTTAGAGCATCTACAACTTTGAACATTATATAATTTGGAAACATGAAACACATGTTTTCCCACTCTGAAACTCCTAGAAGGTGAGTTAAATGAGTATGACCTAAAAGATCAGTCAAAGACCATAAAAATTGAACACATGGTAAAGTTCAATTTCAAAACTGTCCATACTCAAAATATAACTGAAAATAAAAATTAAATTAAATTATGTAAAAAAAAACATAAATTTAATAATTATAATTGTTACAGTTAAACAAGTATTTGAGTAGCTCAATTGGTGTTCAAAGTAGTGTAGAATGTGTGAAAACTAAATTATCCGCGGTTCAAATCTTATTGTCCGTGACCTTATTTATGGAGAGGATGTTTATGACTGGTAGTTACCTGTCACAGGTTTATGAATAGTAATTACGTGTCAACCGAATTACTGAAAAAGCATAATTTTTTCATGGCACTTCGATGGGGAAGTATGTGTTATGTACCAAAAGATTCGAGATTCAAATACCTAGACTTATTATTTTCTACGGGTTATAACTCGGCACCTAGAGGTTATAGTGGTACTTGTGTCATGAGAGTATGAAATCTATGCCTGTGCCACTCAAGTAGGAAACCTTCTAGTGACAAAAAACACAGTATTCTCTAATTGATAGACAAAATAACATTTTTTTAAAGTTAATTTTGTCAAAATTTGATAGATATTTTTAAGAATCATAGGTCTAAGTTATTTAATCTGCAAATTTTAAGTGCTTCCCAAATTTTCAAGATGTTCAACTCATTTATGTAATCAAAACACATTTTAAATAAAAAAATAACATTTTTCTTACAATTGTATCATCAAATTAATTACAAATAAAAATACCATCTGATTACTTAATATGCTTAAAGAACAGACATTTACAAATAAGTTTACTTGAAAAGTTAAAATGATTTGATTTTTAATTTTTGTGAGATCATTGTTGCTAAAATATTTGCTAACAAATTTACCTTGTCATTGAAAGCCAATACCATTGTGCTAAGTATCTAAATAACAATGACCTATAACAATTGAAGTAAAAAGAATATGCAACCTTTGGCATTCCTACCTCCATATGCAAAAGGAATATGCAACCTTAGGCATTCTCGCTTCCATCTATTTTTTAAAAATATCGATCCACTTTCATTTACGCTCAACTACACCCAATAGGTGTGGGAAGGCATTATAATATTAGTTTTTTTGTGGTTTTAGAGTCCGCCTGCTCATCAAGTGCATGGTTTTCTTTTTTACATCCAATGTTCATTATATCTACAGATATGAAGTGAATTTCGGTGATTTAGTGAGATAAAAAAATGATTAATATTCAATTTTTTTATGTAGCATTTAACTACTGATATTCACTTTAACTACTAATATTTTAGGAATGGTATATAGAAATTGTTAAATATGAATTAGTTTCAAATATAACAATCTGTATACCCTATATCAGTAGTTGTAGCAGTTTTCTTTTCATCACTTAATGTCCATTAGATCCACACGTATTATGAATATACCAGTAATTTAGAGAAGACTGAAAAATATCAATATTCAAAATCCTACATAGTATTTAATTACATCGATCGGTGTTTTCCTCTACGGTGTTGGGGTGAGGAGACTCTGTTCACCCAACCTATTTTCATCTTCCTTCTTACAATTACGAATTTCCATGTGGCTATCTCCCATCGCTTGTTCTAATATTTTAATCTGTTGATGGAGATGGACCCGCCAACATGTCAAGGGGATCTCCCCAATAAGAAGTCCCAATTACACCTCAGATTGTTTGGTGTAGGAGCCCTAACAGTGGGTCGTAAAGCAATGCCTTGACCACGATGTCGCACAGAGGCATGTAATATAACTCTGTTAGTAGCAAGGTTGTGATCATTGTAGTGAGTCAAGGAAGGTGTATGAGAGGTTCTAACACATGGGTGGTATGATGAGTGTTGGGCACCAAATTAGCCTATATTTTCCCTGCATTTCCACTCCTCTTTTCATCCTTTTTATATTCATTCACATATATTTACTATGCTAAAATTATGAGGTAATTCCCCTTTCTTCGTCTCTTGCAATATTTAATTAATGAAGTAGAGCCATGAGGGTTTTTCCTATGCGAACCACTAAAACATGTTATGGTCACAGATTCTGGAGCACAGGTGTTGACCTCACGGCATATCGTAGAAGTTCCATGATTCACAACAGCTGATCAACCATGATGAAACATCATAACCAATTTGTAGTTGTTCTCAACCCATTTTAGATCATTTTTGTTCTTTCTTTCTCGGTGCTAGTGTTGTGTTGAACTGATGTATATCTTTGGGCATATAGTTGCTAGGTTTTGGGGAGAGATGTTATTCCCCTTTGCACTGTATAAAAGACGGGTCATTCCTATATGAGGGGAGACAAACCTTGATTTGTATTGTAACAACATTTTTCAGATTAATAAAGTACAACCGTTTTTACTATTCTATCCTTCGTTGTGAGTAATGTAGCCCTGATCACAGAGCTAGGCCCGCCCTTTTGATCAGGTGCTGCATGTTTTCTTGTTATGTGTGTTGTTCATTGCTGCATGTATTTCTTGGTTGTTGTTACAGATTTCCTTAGATTATTGTGAATGCCTTTTTAAGTTCTGTAGTTAGTTTTTATCTCTGTTACAACAATGCTTGGATTTTGTAATCACGAACCCTTGGTCGATAATAGATTGTAACCTTGCCCTTGCATATACTTTGCGTGTTATCTTGAGAAGAATACACACTTGGATTGATAATTTAATGTAGGAAAGGGGGTGAATAAATTTTTCATACCTGGACACCAACATTTTGGCACCATTGTTAGGGAGGCTAACAAGGTGCAAGACACGATCTGTATCAATCAGAGGGTCAATCTCTTGTCCTGGGGAGAGAATGAGCTTTCTCACTTTGCTCCGTGTCCTGAGCATAGGTATTTATTTTGTTTTGTGCTCTCACTATTTTCCTTTTTTATTTAGTGTCGATTTCTTGTCCTGGGGAGGGAGGGGTCCTTTGATGCAATGCTCCAGGTCCCGAGCTTAGATTTTCCATCAATTTTGTCATTTTTGTTTTGAGAAACCCAATCTCTCACCCTGGGGAGGGAGGGGTCCTTTGGCACCCTAGTTCAGGTCTTGAAGTGTTAGGTTTTCTTGCATGTGTGTTATTTTCTTGTTTGGCTTCTTGCCTTAGGGAGGTAGGAGTCCTTTGACACTCTGCTCTAGGCCCTGAACCCTACATTCCTATTTTCTTTTTTGTTATATGTTTTCCTTTCAACGTGATCTCTCGTCCTAGGGAGGGAATTGTCTTTTGATGCCCTACTCTAGGTCTTGGGCACTGTGATTTGGTATTAACATATTTCATCATATCAATTTGTATGCACAGAGAACCAAAATAAGAGGGGAAGAGGGAGAGCCCCAAAGAAGGGAGGACGGGATTTGGGAAGGAATACTTATATCTAGCAAATCATTACAAAAGCTGAATCAAAGGCATCTTCCCGTGCAACTGTGAGACCAAGTGCACGAATAAGATTTGAGGGACAATTGTTAGATCAACCAATGTTGTCCATAGTACCCCCTGCTGATTCGATACAATAGACCCTTCCAGCAGCCGTAGACACAAGCAATAGTACACTTGATAAAGGAGTACAATTCCTCATAACAGAAGAAGAAGAAGTTGCAAGTAAAACATTCGAGGAAATGGTCCATCCCAATAGGGAAGAAGAAATGCAAAGATGAGGTCTAAAGGGTTAAGCCACTGTGACAGGAGGGAAGAATTTGTAGGGACATTCCTATTACCAAGGGATAGAGGGAGCACTGTTAAGGCAACTCAAACCGCTATGATAAGAGCCCTTCCTATGGATCCTGCCGAGATCCCCAGTGAGTATTGGAGGATATTCATGGCACCTACAACCTCTGCTATTGACATCCCAATTGGGGATCTTGGGACTGGCACACCAACAAAGCCCATTCCTTTAACAACTTAACCCAGCTTCCATGGGCTTACTTTAGAAGACCCTGACAAATTTTTGTTTGAATTTGACATTGTGTGTTGTGGATATGATTATATAATGGATGCTTAGAAATTGAAAATCTTCCCTGCTACGCTAAAAGGGACAACCTAACGATAGTTTATGGGTCTTGGAGGAAGGACTATCACAACATGGGAGGATATGAAAATTTACTTCCTGGAGAAGTACGAGGATTACTGTAAATCACAGGATATTAAGGAAGAACTTTTCAAGTTTACACAGAAATAGGATGAAAATATGGAAGATTGTGTGGAACGGTTTAAATACACATTGTAGAGATCAGGTCACTCTGACTTCGATAAGGACATTTTGAAAATTATGCTTCTCCGGGCCTTTCAAGAGGACTCTTTGGAATTGTTAAATATAGTTGGAAAGGGAGATATATCAAAGGAGAACTTTGACACCATCTACAAATTGTGCATCCAGTGCTCAAGGGGAGTTGAAAGGAATAAATAGGGGATTCGATCAAGAAAAGTATCTGGTGGTGGTGTCACAAAAGTAGAAATTGGAAATCTGTTGGACAGCCTGAGGACTTATATCCTCAGTACCTTGTCTGAACACATAGACACACAACAGGTAAAACAGAAATAGCTAGAATTAGAAAGAACTATTGCTGTATTTTTACTAATGTGTAGGAAGAAACACCCACAGAGGGAATGTCCATTAAACTCTGTAGAGGAGTGTGCAATCTATGAGTTGAATCATGTGACAAGTTCATGCCCATCCTTGCCAGGATTGAAAGTAGTTTTTCAAGGGAGAGGCAAAGAGATGGAGCAAGTGTACTTAATGGGACCTAAAAATCCACGGCAACCTTGGCTGTCAATGGGAAATCAAGGTATGTTTCTGGATCCATCTCAATATTTTAGTAATTTTAATATGGGACCCCAATCCATGCCTTATCTGCCCATGTGGCCCCCATACTAGCATCCACCTTGGCAACAATGGGCTCCTCAAGCTAGTTTAAGTTCCTTGTGGGCTCCGAACTGACAGGGGCCTTCTCCTCCTAGGTCATTTCCCCAGTCAATGCCACAACAACAAATCTAGTTACCCTATAATGTGCCTCCTAGTAATTAGCCTCTTTATCCCCAACTTCCCATCCAAACCAATCTGAATCCTAACAATAAAGGGGCTCAGCAAGTTGACACCCTCAACTTACCTCCATACAACATGTCTACCGCAGACAATAGATGCTCAACCCTCACTAGTTATCATTGAACAAATTGACAGTGAGGAAAAGGAACCAAAAATGTTAGGAGAGGAATCAAACCAAGTCAACAAAACTCATATGCCTCCTCAACTGCTAGTTACTCAAAAACACCAAGCTGAACTGCCCTATCCAAAAAGGTTGGATTTGAGTAAACAAATCCCTCAAGTTGAGTCTGACTTGTTATGGGAGCTACAAATTTCTTTTGTCGAGATTCCCTTGCTACAAGCTATGAGGGACATACCCATATATGCAAAAGCTCTTAGGGAATATTGTGCTAAGAAGCCTAAAGAGAAATCAAGAGACCCGCTCACCATTCATGTAATGGGGAAGCTATCGGATTTTATGATGGGAAGGTCCATGCCTATAAAGTATGGGGATCTCGGGAACCCAATTTTAACCATGTAAATTAGTGGGGTAGAAATTCCAAACGTACTGGTAGATTTGGGTGTTGCCATAAATGTCATCACTACTGAAGTTATGCATGCATTAGTTCTTCGTAACTTGAAACATACACCTATAGTGTTAGAACTGGGAGATCGATCTACAATGGATCCAATATGGAAGTTATAAGATATCACAATTTTGGTTGATTCATGGCACTAACCTATTGACTTCCTAGTACTGCAAATGCAATCTCCAATTGGAGGCCATCCACTGATTCTGGGAAGACCGTGGCTGGAAACCACAGACGCTTATATTGGGTGTTGGTCTAGACATATGGTCATTTTAAATGGACAAACAGTAAGAATTTAGTGTTATATCCTCCTACGGAACCTAACCCATTAGCAAAACCAACAGGTTGCAAGAAATCTTTACCCATGAAAGAGTCTGAATCGGAAAATGATGAATTAAGACCAGTTCTTACGATTGGACATTCCCTCCAGCTGAAAACAAAAATGGAAGATGACACAATTACTACTTTTATTAGTGATCCATTTTCTATTTTAGATTTAAATTAGCAAATCCTAGAGTCCTCTTGAGCTGTGGGATACATGAAAGTATTGGAATAGAAGATCAATTTGATGAGATACCTACAACTACACCCCATGACAATATTTCAATGGAAATAGAACCAGGAAAAACCCTAAATATCAATCCAAATATGCTAGAGTCCTAGAAGAAACAACTCTTGGATGTTCTTTTGAAACACAAGGAAGCCTTCGCCTGGGAATATTTAGATATGAAGGGGATTTCTGCTAATCTATGTACCCATCATATATACATTAAGGGGGACTGTCGTCCTATGAGGCAACCCCAGAGGAGAATGAACCCTGCTCTGAAAAACATTCTCAAGGAAGGGCTTCAAAAGCTACTATACGTGGGATTTATCTACCCCATTTTAGATAGTCAATGGGTTTCTCCATTGGTAATGGTCCCTAAGAAAAATGATAAATAGCGTATATGCATGGATTATAGAGAATTAAATAAGGAAGCGCAGGAAGACCATTTTCCATTAGCATTCATTGACCAAGTCTTGGATACGTTGGCTGGGAAGAAGTTTTTCTCCTTCCTAGACAGATTTAGTGGCTACAACTAGAACTAGGTAGCTCCTGAAGATATGGATAAGACCACTTTCACATGCCCTTAGGGAATGTTTGCATACCGGGTCCTCCCATTTGGTCTTTATAATGTGCCTGCAACATTTTAGAGGGAAATTTTGGGGATTTTCTTTGATCTGATGGATGATAGTGTGGAGATTTATATGGACAATTTCACTGCATATGGGGATTCATTCGAAGAGGTGTTGGTGAAGCTAGAAAAAGTTGTTGAAAGATGCAAGCAGGAAAATGTCTCTTTAAGTACGGAAAATTTCCATATGATGATGAATGAAGGAATAGCCTTGGGACACTTTTTTTCAGCGACATGAATCCGGATGGACCCAGCTAAGATAAAGGTAATACGACATTTTTCGTTACCCAAAACACCCACATAGGTACGTAGCTTTATTGGTTGTGCTGGTTATAACACGTGCTTTATAGAAAATTTTGCTAAAATAGCACATCTACTTTTTCAATCACTGACAAAAGATGCAGATTTTGTGTGGACAAATGATTGTGATGTAGTCTTTGTGAAGATCAAGGAACTGGTCTGCAGTGCTCCGATCCTTAGAGGGCCAGATTGGGCATTACCATTCCATATTCATTTTGATGCTTCCCAGATAGCAGTTGGGGAAATTTTGGGGCAACAAGTGGATAAGGTACTATTGTGGTAAAAACACAACCCCCATTATTTGAAGTGAACAAGTAAATAATCCGGACCCTTTTTATAAAAAATTTGGCTAAACACCTTTTTGGATTTTTATTTAGTTGATTGCCCTACGCTTTTGTTAATTTTTCATTTTCTTTAGATTCTTGTTTTGATTGCTTTGTTAGAATCGATTTTTATAAGCTTCCCATTGACGCCTGTTTCGTCTCATTTGGTCTACTGGTTTGAAAATGACACCCCTTTGAAAGTTTGATCATTTATGTAGCCTGGGTTAAAAATGCATAAAATGTACAATATTGCATTTTGTAAATAAATTAGTTCAATAATGCATTCATTTAAAATATTGACCCGTAGTGAGTTTTTACTAACATTTTTTCATTTTTCGTTATGATGCCAAATCATGAAGCATCAGGATTTTAGTAATTTATTCCAATTTTCAAATAGATCACTAATCTCGAAAACCCAAACATCCAAGTGGTTGTTGTTTATTTTTATTCTTTTCATTTATTTTCCAAGTGGGTGTAGTTTAGAAACTAAAATTCATAAAATAAAACCAAAATAAAATTGATGTTTAATGTTAAATTTTAAATTAATTAATAATTAATTTAATTAA